>JXCR01129088.1:26846-53032 GCA_002079205.1 Phalaenopsis hybrid cultivar
ATAAACTTATATGTTTTCAAGAGTTAATATTTGTATACATTGATACATAGATTAAGATAAATTTTAAACTTATATGTTTTCAAAATTACAAATTTTTTTAAAAAAATTTCTATAAAAACGAATTTTAAAAATAATATATTTCATCTAATTAATTAAGAATTAATTTTTTTATAAATTTTATGTAAATTAAACTCATATTTATACAAATAAATCAAAAATTTAAAACAGTTTTAACAATCAAGGGCAGTTTGGTCATTTCTACATGAAATAGCTGGCTCACAGCATTTTTCACGCAACCGCACCAAACAGACAGTCAGCTTCCCCACAGTTGCTTCTCCACAGCTGCTTCTTGGGACAGCGCAGCTGCAGCTGAAAAGCTGACAATCTGCAGCTGCGCCAAACAGACCTATAGTTGCATTTTAAGAAGGTCAAAGGTAAGTCCGGAAATGGACACCATCCTCAATTATAAATAAGGTGCCCTACTTAACAAGATAAGTTTCTTGTTATAGAGTCATGACTTTATAAGCAAATAATCAAATACATGAATACATCCATCAGAGCAAATCCTGCATGTAGTTCTTAAAATACATTAACATCCTCCAATAACTGCATTGGAAACAATATTTCAAACTTGACGAAATTTATGAAGATCACATGAAGGTGTTCAAATTACAAAGTCAACAAGTCACAACTTTCATCACATTAAATAATGTAATTTTCCCAAAAAAATAAAAAAGAAAAAAAAAATCAAACTAAAACAGCATAAAAATTTCTTAATGCCCCCAAGTAAAGCAACACTAAACTCACAAAAAATTCACTCAATCAACCCTAACGAATATTCTTTTCACTTTGCGTAGTGCAACAATTTGTGTACCGATCATTAATATCTTTCACAGGAAACCGGAATGATTTCGGAGTAAGAAGACAACAGAAGACCGCACTAAATATTTTTTAACAAGCAAATGAATAAGCCATAATGATTTTTTATATTTCTGACAACATATTGGCCGGGTAAAAGACCCAGCTTCTCAATCTAGTCTTTTTATCCTAGAAGGAAAGAATACATTATAAGAAAAACATAAGGTAGACTATGAGCTACAATTTAGTTTTAGCAAGCCATCAAGTTTGACTAGAAAAATCATCAAGCCTAAATAATATAGAAGCCCTGCAATAACAAGAAACACGAAATAATGAAAAAAGCATAATAAAATACTATTTCAAGAATAGTTAAATGCAACAGAGTTAAAAGAAGACTGAAATAATTCAATGATTTCAAAAAAATCATTGAAAATCATATATTAAAAAACTTCTATTTCAAGAATCTTGTTGGTGAAGTTGTTAAAAGAATGTTGTTTGTGAAGTTGTCTATTAATGAAAGCACACTCAAATTTCAAGCCAAATTCGACGTGTCTTACAGTCTGATGGAATGTCCACAGAAATTATCAGACAATTAATGAGATTTTGACTGAAAGCAAGATTGGTTCCCAGTCTCGAAGAAAATAAAACATCCTGGCTACTAAACATTTGTAGGCTCAACACTAAAAAATCCGAAAATAAACAAGTACTTACTAAGAATATAAAAATTCATATATAAACTTACAAATCTTGATGTTAAGCACATATCTCAGGGTAATGGCATGAACAAACAAGCTTAAAACAAGTTGATCCCCAAATAGAATCTAGCACATTGGACGATTCTTTGGACATTTATGCCAATTGAGATGGATATGAACCGCCCCAAAAAGGCGAAGTTGAATGGAATTGACCCAGCACATTTTAGAATGGTCGAGCTAGCTACTTCCATGTGAGGAACTTCTATAGGATGGGCGGTGGCAGCCTTTTTCCATTGCCTACAACCAAGGGACAATCGAAATGATTCCCTCAAGTTTCCCCTAAAATAAGTAGCAAGCAAGTGGTTTTAATCATGCCATCGTGTGTTTTTGTTCATCTTGCAAACATTCCAAAATCATAAAATTTTCTCAGAAATGCTAAACCTCTAATAACCCAAAATTATGTGGGTGTTCATCTTAAAATGCTCATATTGGGAAAAAAGTCAATCGACGCAAAAATGATAAAGAATTGTTAACTAGTTTTTAGCCTAGATCAAATGGTGTCAAATCTTCTTGATGAATTATTTTCTCCGATACCTAATCATTGATTGCTCATGGAGATGCTTCCTATGATTTAATATTCACATTGAAAATCGAAGAAATTGTCAACAAGAATCATCACACCAAACCACACCTGATAAGCTCAGTCAAGAAGATTTATTTGGCAATTTTTTTTTTCAATTAAAATAGATTATTTTTTATGATTATATTCCTTTCATATTGAATGCTGCATGAGGATTATAAACAAGTAAACAGAGACACATAACAGAACAATTATATTGCTCGAAAAAAAAGTTTTTTATGATTCATAGGAAGATAGGCACTCTCACAGGTAAATTAATAGAATTAGTTGATATTATGGTTCATAGGAAGATGAATATTTATGTATTCAAGAAAATATATGAGTTCGAAAAAACGCCAAGAAAATTGATAGGATAGGTTTTAAACTTTAGTATTCAGGTAGAAGTATCACTAGAAATATTGTAGGTGTAATTATATAGATAAAAGTTTGAAAGATAATATTATAAAAATTAATAGAATTAAAGATAGAATTATAAGCCCTTAAGATTGTTATTGATACAAAAACTTTTAATGTAATAAGTGTTTATGCTCCTCGAGTAGGATTAGATATAGGTTCTAAAGAAAAGTTCTAGAATAACCTAGAAGAATTAATATAAATGATAACACTTGAAGAAAGAGTTTTTAATGAAGAAGATTTAAATAGACATGTTGGTAAAGTTCTGGAAGGTTTTAGAAATATACATGGTGACTATGATTTTGGAGTGATTAATGAAGAAGGTAGTCATATTAGATTTTGCTTTAACGTATGATTTTATTATTGCTATTACTTTATTTAAGAAAAGATATGAGAAATATATTATTACTTAAAAAAAATATATCTAATAATATGAGAACAAGAGATCTTCGAAAATGTAAAGATTATAAGGTCATTCTAAGTAGGGCTGTAAACGAGCCGAGCTTGAGCGAGCTCAGGCTTGGTTCGTGTTCGGCTCGTTCGAAATAGCTCGTGTTCGAAATCGGCTCGTGAATATTGTGTTCGTGTTCGACTCGATTTAAATATTCATGTTCGTGTTCGGCTCGAAATTGGCTCGTTAAACTTAAATTGAGAAAAATAAATGTAAAGTGTGTGATTTGAACCTGGATCAAATCTATACAAAAGAAGACAATAACCACATTGTCACATGAGATGTTATGATTTAAACATAGACATATATATATAATATTATTATATAAATAATATATGTAATATATTGTTATATAAAAGTTATATAATTTTTTTTATTTCAAGCTAAAACGAGCCGAACACGAGCGAACAAAGAGTTGTTCGTGTTCGGTTCGTTTATAATTCGAGCTTTAAAAATTTGTTTGTGTTAGGCTCGTATACTTAACGAACGAGCCGAACATGAGCTACTTAATGAGCCAAACACGAGTTGTTCGCAAACAACGATCTTTTTTTAACAGCCCTAATTCTAAGTGAGAATTTAAGTACTCAACATCGATTATTAGTTTTAGATTTTAAGATAAAGAGTTGTAAGATAAATCGTACCAGAAATCATTGTCATAAAATTAGATGACGACACCTAAAAGATGCAAATAAAATTAATTTTATGAATAAAATTTAAGATTTTAAGATTTGAGATGTTCATAAAGACAAATTCTATGTGAGATAAAATAATAAATACGATTAAATAAGTGACAAAAGTTATACTTTAAGAATCAAAAAGGAAAAATTGTATAAATAAAAATAGGTTGTGATGAAATAATAATGTGCAAGAAAATATAAAATATAAGAAGTTGTGTTATAAGAATTGGTTTATAAATCAAAGTATTAGATAACTGAGAAAAATATAAGGTGGTCAGGAGGGAGTGTAAGAAAACAGTTTGTGACGCTAATCATTCTAGTTTTAGTGATATTTATAATATATTATGATCTTCCATAGTGATCTTAAATATCGTTAATAATAATAAAATATTTTATTTTTACAGTCGCATTAGTAAAAAAGAAGAGAATGAGGTTTTAAAGAAAGCCAAGTGGGAAAATCAGTATGACCTAATGATATCCCAATTAAAGTGTGGAAATATTTAAGAGAATTAGGGGTTTCTAGTCTTACTAAACTCTTTAATATTATTTCAAAAACTAAAAAGATGTCTGAGGAATGGAGGAAGAGTATTTTGGTCCCCAATTTTAAGAATAAAGGGAACGCAAAAGAGTGTGCAAATTATAGAGGAATTAAGTTGATGTGTCATACTTTAAATTTATGGGAAAGGGTAATCGAACATGAGTTGAGACATATTGCAAAGAATTCTCATAATGAGTTTGGATTTATGACGAGCATGTCTACTATGAAAGTTATATATTTATTGAGAGGTTTGATGGAGAAGTACAAAGAGAATAAGAAAAATCTACATATGATTTTTATTGATTTAGAAAAAGCTTACAATAAGATCACAAGAGAAGTCCTTTGGAGAGTTTTAGAAAAAGCTTACAATATGACTTATAATTAAGTCATTAAAGATATGTATACTGGAACAATTGTGTTCGAACAAAAAAAAGATTGAACAAGGACGTACCTTGGTGTATGCTTTTCGCTGATCACATCCTTTTTGTAGATAAAATAGAGAAAAAGTTCAGAAAAAACTTGAATTATGAAGATCTATATTGAATTCCAAAGCCTTCATTTGAGTAGACCTAAAACTGAACATATGGAATATAATTTTAGTAGTAGCAGCTCTGGTGGCAAAGTTGTAACTATGGATGAGCAAATCATCAAAAGGTGTGAATGTTTTACATATCACGGGCCTATTGTTTAAAGTGATGGTGATATAGATGAGGATGTTAATAGTATAATTTAACTTGGTTGGTTGAAGTGGAGGAATGCGTCAGACCTATTGTGTGATAGAAAAATACCGCTTAAACTTAAAAGAAAATTTTATAAGATGGTGGAGAGCTCTGCAATGCTCTATGGTGCAAAATGTTAGCCTTAAAAGATAAGCACAAAACAAAGTTCACTATGGTGCAAAATGTTGTCCTTTAAAAGAGAAGCATAAAACAAAGTTATGTATTTTTGAGATGAGAATGCTTAGGTGGATGAGTGGCTTGACACTTAGAGACAAAATGTGAAATAAATGCATCTGTGACAGGGGTGGTGTAGCTCCAGTGACAGACAATATTAGAAAGAGATGTCTTAGATGAGTTGGTCGCATTAATAGTCAACCATCTGATGATCCGATTAGGAGTAGAAGTTTTAGATTTAGCTTATGTTAAAGGCAGAAGTATACCTAAAAAGACAAGGGCATATTGTATAAAAAATGATCTTAATTTATTAGAATTAAATTAAAATATTACACTCAATAGGACACAACGGAGAAAAAGGATTCATATAGTCGGCCCCGCTTAGTGGGATAAAGGCTTGTTGTTGTTGAAATAAACTATTTTTTATATGCAACTTATTCAAGTTATTAGAAGTTTCTAATATTAAAATTGTCATACTTAAAGCATTCCAAGAAATGTGAACACATTGATAAATTTATACATCTCTATAAGAAAAAAAAAAAAAGATTTCAAGACAATGCAAGTTCTTTATAAGTCAAACCAATCTTAGAAATTCATTCAACAAATAAATATCGATGAGACTCAAAATGAGATGGATGTATCAGAATAAAATCTTAGCTTTTTTACCATTTACTATAATCTTTAGTTTTTTATAGACAAAATTTCTTGCATGTTTTTTAGACCTTCAATTTCTCGTTGCTAATGTATTAAAATGACAAAGCTTTCCATTCGAATTTTAACAGTTCTCAATTACCATATAGTAAATAATTGTTTTGAAATTAAGCTTTGACTTTCTAGTGTGAGTTGCATACTTATTCGTCAGTTGACTGCATCTAAATCCACATAACATAATAGAAATGCATTAGAAATCTTGGACCAGAAAGTCCAAAAAGATTCTTGAATGTATTTTATGAGCAACAATGAGCACCATAAATGTTCAGGATAAATTAAATTTATATTTAATCTTACAAATTTGTTTCATATTCGAAAAAAATCCTTGCTTAATTTAAGCCTTGCTAAAATATTGATCCTTTCGTGCACAATTTCATTCATTTACATAACTTTCGTAAAATTTAATTTCATGTCGCTAATTTCTGCAAAAATTCAATTTACATTCACTTGAATTAGTTTCCAACCGATTTGAAATTTCATTCAGTAAATCTTTTCTACATGAAATTAATAGTTTGCATTATCTCGAAAATTGAATGTTCGTTCATCACTTGACTGCAGACAAACATAGGTTGCATGATAGATTTACATTAGAAATCATACATCAAAAGAGCATCTTAAATCAAAAAAACTTCTAGCTTTCCTGGCATGGAATAGTGAAATGTGTATTATGGTAACTACAGACATCTCAAAATGAACACCAATAATCACCACGCATGTAGATAAAAAACTAAATTAAAATATAAGATCAAATAATTTCCATGAAAAGCTTCCTCTAAGGTAAACATATAAAGCAATAACAAAGAAATCTACTAAAAGATTAAACTAATATACCTTGTATTAAAAGATGATGTCACCATCACAGATGGATAAACAGTGTCCTTCTTGATATTTTCATAAGGAGAATATTTTCTAATAGCAAGAAAGTCTTCAGGGTTCAAAGGGCAACCAAACTCCTCATAATCAATTGGGTTGAGCGGCAAAATAGGATAGAGAAGAGTGTTGACTGCATCCAGGAAAGGAGCCTACATATGGACATGAAGCAAATAAATTAAGCATGTTAAAACAAATAATTAAAGTTTGGGATGCAAGTTACAATCCAAAACATGTGACATAGTTGATTAAGATATGATTATTTTTAAAAATACTCAAACCACCTAATAGTTGTTTCAACGTTTTTAAAAGCATGCTAATTTGTTTTTAAATATAAAAAAAACAGGTAAAAAACCAACTAATACCAAAGTTAAACCGAACAACAATAGAAAAATAAATATTATTGTTGAATTCAAATTGGAAATTACAACCGACTCACAAGAAACTGAAATTGCCACAGTTGACAACATAAACCCAAGCTAGGGCTAGATCCGAGGGTGGTAATGGTGATCGGCGAAGGTTTGGGCCTCCTTAGAGGTAGCAAAGGGTGGTTAGAGAGTGTGATAGTGGGGCGGCAACGAAAGTGGAATGTGGTGAGCTGTGGCGACGTTGTAAAACGGCTTGACAACGGTAGCGCATAAATGCAACGAAGTAGCAGGGCTGTGACAACAATGCAAGATGACTGGAAAGTCTGGAGGAAGGTGTTGGAATGGCTGCACAATGGTAGAAAGCAAAGCAAGGGGTTTATGGGGATGCGTCAGCAAGGCAGAAGGCTGAGAGGAGTGGAGGATGGTGTCGGAATGGCTGGAACAGCGATGAAAGCAATACAGAGGGCTGGAACAGCGATGAAAGCAATACAGAGAGCTGGAACAACAATGAATCATAGCGGTAGCAGACAGGAAATGATAGAGGCAGCCGCGAGGATGCAAAAGACTGATGGACTACAAGACAGCTGTCCCAGGTGGAAACAGCGAGGAAAGGCGGCCGAAATTGAAAATTATTAGTGAAAACAGCAAATAGGCGATGTCCAGGGGCAATTGCAGCAATGGAGGCCGGTTTGGAGCAACATGGGGCAGAAAAGAAAGGTGATATGGAAGAAAATCACCACCTGGAGACCATGATACAGCCGAAGCATCACCTAGAATCCTAGGATACAACCTCGAAGGGAAGAAGATACGTAGTTGTCTCGATACAAAACACACGAAATACTAACCGTAAAACATCATAAAAACAAATATATAGCAATAGGATAACTAAAAGTGGCCCAAATGGACCGACCAACATGAAAGACATGTGACTACATGGATCGGTTCGGTCCATATGTGAGCTTTAAGGTCATGTGAGCATTTTGTGAGCCAACTGGAAAGAAAAAGTGGGGGTGCTGTTCTTCTCAGACTTCTAGCTCTGAGTAACTTTATCATTTTCTTGGCCAAACTTCTCAATTATATTAGGTCTGTTTCTACTGATGTCTCCAACTGTGGGTGGCTATCTGAATGGTGGTGAGTGTCAACTCTATTTTTGTTGTCTCTCCACCTTCTATGTCAAAGTCAAAACATCACTAAAAGACCAATTACGTTGTAGCTGAACCACATTGCCGATGGCAGACTTCAAGCCTTGCAAGTACCTAGCTATCGCCTGCTACTCTGGCTCCGTCATATCACATTTTAGCTTAAGCTACATCAACTCCGATGTATACTCCACTAATAGGTTCCTCTGATGTAGGTAGTAGAGCCTCAAAAAAAAAAATCACGACGGTAGCATGGGAGTAGGTAATGCCGCTGCAATTCTCTCTTCATCCTCTCCTAGGCAGTAATCATGCTCCATTGCTCTCTATTTCTCTCCCTTTGTAGGTTCTCCTGCCACAACGAGACGCTCCTCTTCAACTTGATAGCAGCAAACTTTACTTTTCGGTCATCTGATAACTTCTTATATTCAAAAATCCTCTTAGCGGTCTGCAACCACTATCAAATCATTTAGATTCATTTTTCTTTCAAAATTTGGTATGTCCACTTTCATACTTGAGCCTTTGTATCCTCTAACAAACACTTCATCTATGTATCCTCCAACAAGCACTTCATCTCTATATCCGTCAACAGACATTCATCTCTGTATAATCTAATAGACACTTCATTTCTATATCTTCTAACACACTCATCTCTTGGTTTCCTTTAATAATGTATCCCAAAGCATCATGCTTTGTGTTCTTCTCCACCAAAATTGTCTCAGTGGAAAGGAATCAGTTATTCCTCATCTCTCCCCTATTTAGATCTCAATATCTGCCTGTAGGTGACTTCTCCAATGATCATTTCCTCGATGTCATCGAGTTGTTGTATCACTTGGTGGAGCTATTGCTACAACTCTTCCATGGTAAACTCTTAATCAGGATCTGGTAATTGCTTCCACGAAAGGACGATTAGGGTTTCGCGATGTGCAGGCCAAAAGCGTGTAGAAGGTGATGTAGGATGAAAAATAAAATTTTTGAGTAGACATAAAGTTGGCTAATTGTGGATGCTAGGAGCCCTAGGACAGGATTAGTGACAAGCTAGCTCTGATATCAAAGGTACCGGAGTTTACCCAAACAACAATAAGCAAAATAAGATCATTATTGAGTTCAAATAGGAAATTATAATTGGCTCATGAAAAGCTGAAATTACAACAATTGACAACATAGCACGAGCTAGAACTAGATTGGGGGTGGTGCTGGTGGTCGACGAAAGTGTGGGCCCCCCTAACAAAGGGTGGTTAGAGAGTGAGATAGTGGGTTGCAGTAAAAAAGGAATGTGGTGGGCTCTAGGAGTGATGTAGGATGGCTGGACAATGGTAGTGCAACAAGGCAACAGAGTAGCAAGGTTGCAACAGCGATGTAGGATGGATGGAAAGGCTAGAGGAATGTGTTGGGATGGCTGAAAAACAGTAGACAACAAGGCGAGGGGTCTATGGGGTTGTTGCAGCAAGGTAGAAGGTTGAGAGGAGGTGGAGGGCGCTGAAATAGCTGGAACAACGATGGCAGCAGGGAGGGTTTAAATCGTAGCAGTAGAAAAGAGAGAAACACTGAGGTAGCGACAGCGAGGACAGGCAGTCGGTATTACAAAACTGTAGTGCAAAAAACAAATAGGTGATGTTTGGGGGGCGACTGCAACAATTGAGGCTGGCAAGGAGTGACATGGGGCGACTGCAAAAAAAATAGGAAAGATAATCACCAATTGGAGACCAAGATATAGTCAGAGCACCAAATGGAATTTTAGAATATAGACCTCGAGGAGAAAAAGAGACGATGGTGGCTGTCCCGATACAAAACACACGAAAAACTAACCCTAAAAAATCAGAAAAGAAAATATATAGAAATATGATAACTAGGAGTGGCTCAAAGGGGCTAGCAACTCCACAGAAAAACAAATAACTGGACCGGTTCAGTCCAGGCATGAGCGGGCTCCCACTTTCCCATTGTGGGAAATCCCATGTGTGCAGAACACGCACTGCACACACACTAAAAAAAAATGTTTTTAAAAATAAAAATAGAAAAAATAAGAAAAAAAACTTAGAAACAAATCCCAAAAACATAAAACAAAATTAATCCCAAACAAGCCCTTAACATCTTAATGCATGTCTGAAATTTTTTAGAATCCAAGTTAAATAGAAATTGCATTGTTGAAAAAAAAAAGGTTTTTTCATGAATTTAGTAGGAGGAGCTTGTAGTTATAGTAGGAGAAAGGAAACCAAATGGACCACCAAATAAACATGAACCAAGTAAAAATAACTAAATTGGCATCTAGTGAGAGTTAACAATAGGTTTATTTACAGTCATGATTGGACATCCAACACAAACAACATTTTGGACTTTTTCATTACTTTTCCTCGCATGTAGGCGGAGATTAAAAGCATTCATTGGTAACATGAAAATGGATCCTACGATTCATACAAAATGATGGATGTTCTCAAATTCCGTTTTGGAGTCAGATAAAAGATTGGAATGGAGCCTGTGACTTTTTGGCATCACAGATAGAGGAGTGCGGCAATCTAAAGTCAAATAAATGGAGTTTGCGACCTTCTGGAGTCACAAACAAGCTGCTGTGGTCACCTGGAGTCACAGTAGGGGCGGATTGATCTTCTGGAGTCGCTGACAAGGGAGTGGTGGCAACCTAGAGTCAGAGGAACGGAGGTTGCGACTTCTGGAGTTGCAGACAAGCTGCTGCAGTCACCTGGAGTCAGGGGAATGACGATTGTGGTCTTCTGAAGTCGTGAGAAGATGAAGAGAAGATGAAGATAATCACCACAGACGAGTTACAGTTAGAACACCTTCTCGTCATCGGATACAACCCACAGGGGAAAACATCGACGGTCGACTCATACTTCAAAAACAAATCAAACAACTAGTTGACCTAAGCAAACACCACACCAATATATAATAGGGATTAGTAACTAGATTGGGTAATGATTAGAATAAGAAAGAAACGATAACGGAATAAATAAAAAAGGCATGGAGTAGAATAAGAGAGAAATAGAAAAGAAAAAGGAAGATAGTAGGAAAAGGAAAGGGAGAGTTGGGCGGTGTCTCCCGCCCCTTCTTTAGGGTCGACCGATCCAGCAGAGCTAAACCGAAATTTTATGGGGTTGGCTCATCTGACCTCATTTAGCCCTGTGTCCATCTCCCATGGTTGAAGGAACTTCAACTCCATTTGTCAAAGCTTCTGATTCTTCAAAGTTACGGTGTCAGGACCACGATATTGAATGTGGCTGAAACGTTGTAGTGTCCTGACAGTCCAATCTTGTATGCATTATCATTCAGTTTCCAAAGTATCTTGAAAGAACCATCTGCTCTAGGCTTAAGGTTCCCAAATGATCCCACCATAAATCTATCCTTCTTTGGCTGAATCGACGTGAGGCCGCCTTGGAACGTCACCTTTTCCTAGACTTTTAGTCGCTTGTGCTTGATATCTATGGTACTAAGCAATTCCTTGTCAACCTCTTTGTAGAGCTTCTGAATCTCGTGGACCTGCTCCATAGCATCTTTACTAACCTCTAATGTCAATAATCGTGGTACCAACACAAGTGGTCTGAGCGGATTGTGTCCATATATAATTTCGAACGATGTGCATCTTGCAATATAACTCACAAATCTATTGTAGGTGAACTTGGCTTGAGCTAGAATGAGATCCCACCAATTGATACTCTTTCCCACAAAGCATCTCAAAAGGTTTCCTAGAATCTTGTTAAATACCTCAGTATGACCGTCTATTTGTAGATGAGCTGCTGAACTGAATTGGAGTTTGGTGTAGTTCTGCCACAAAATCCTCCAAGAACTTAACAGATTGTTGGAAGGTGGCCAACGAGACAACAGTTGATGGGAGGAGCCAGACATACTACCTAGAAGATGGCCGGCGAGAGAGGCAGCTGCTAAGAAGAGTCAAGCAGGCCTCCAGAAGGTCGAGATTCCTCATCACTGATGTCTTCAATGTGGAACGGGGTTAGATCTTTGTCCATGTCGTCCCATCGACTCTCTTGACCGCAGTCGGAGGTAATTTCACCTTGGCTCCATCATCCATCTCTACTAATCTCTATTGCAAAAAACGGATCTCCCGTTGTATTTCCCCAGGTAGGATCTGGTAGGTATCTCCTCAGGGGCATGCTTGAAGGTATGGGACCTGCGAAAAAAAAAAGTTAAAGAGACAAAAGAAAGAATGAAAAAATAGGAAGAAAAAAGAAAAAAAAAGAGGGAAGGAAAAGAAAGAAAATGGAGAAAAAAATTGACAGACTCTAAGGAACCCTATATAAGGATTAGAGTTAGACTAGTTCTGATTTCAAATGATACCAAAGTTAACTCAACCAAAAACAACAAAAAAAATTTTATTACGTAAAAGATAACTTTGAAAAATTCAAAACTTTACCAATAATAGAAACAAGACTAGAAAAAGACTGAAAAAGGCTGGGGGCATCGAGGTCGAGGCAAGTGCTGGCCAGCGGGTAGAAGAGGGGACAGCTGGTGGTGGTGGCATCGGAGAGAGCAACAGTTACGAGTGGCTGTTAGAGTGTATTGTAAGTAACCGATAGGCTACTGGGACGGGATAGACGGACTGTTGGAAGGTAACCGACGAGACAAGCAGTTGTTGGGAGGAGCCGGACAGGCTACTGGAAGGTGGCCGACGAGACAGGCGGCTGCTGAGAAAAGTCGAACGGGCCTCCAGGAGGTGCTGTAGGGACAAACGACGGTTGGGAGTCTGTGACTTTCTGGATTTGAAGACAAGGGAGTGTAGCAATCTAGAGTCAGAGGAATGGAGTATTCAACCTTCTAAAGTCGCAGATAGACCATTGCAGTCACCTGGAGCCACGAGAAGGTAGCAGCGATTTTCTGGAGTCACATACAGAGGAGTGGCGGTAACTTGGAGTCGGAGGAATGGAGGCTGTAACATTTTGGAGTCACAAATAGGCCTCCGCAGTCACCTAGAGTCTCTAGAAAGGCGACTTTGGATTGCTGGAGTCATAAGCAAAAGTCGGTGGGCTTAGGACAACCGAGAGACAGTGGAGATAATCACCACCTAGGACGAGTTACAGTTAGAACAACTTCTCGCCATCAGATACAACCCTCAGAGGAGAAAACGTTGATAACAAACTCTGAATTAAAAAACAAATCAACTACTACATGATCTAAGCAAACACAACACCTAAATATAATAAGGATTAGTACCAAGATTAGTTAATGATTAGAATAAGAAATAGTAAAAGAAGAAATATAAAAGGCATGGAGTAGAATAAGTGNACGACGGTTGGGAGTCTGTGACTTTCTGGATTTGCAGACAAGGGAGTATAGCAATCTAGAGTCAGAGGAATGGAGTATTCAACCTTCTAAAGTCACAGATAGACCATTGCGGTCACCTGGAGCCACGAGAGGGTAGCGGCGATTTTCTGGAGTCATATACAGAGGAGTGGCGGTAACTTGGAGTCGGAGGAATGGAGGCTGTAAATTTTTGGAGTCACAAATAGGTTGTCGCAGCCACCTGGAGTCTCTAGAAAGGCGACTTTGGTCTGCTGGAGTCATAGGCAAAAGTCGGTGGGCTTAGGACAACCGAGAGATAGTGGAGATAATCACCACCTAGGACGAATTACAGTTAGAACAACTTCTCGCCATCGGATACAACCCTCATAGNTTGCTGGAGTCATAGGCAAAAGTCGGTGGGCTTAGGACAACCGAGAGACAGTGGAGATAATCACCACCTAGGACGAATTACAGTTAGAACAACTTCTCGCCATCGGATACAACCCTCAGAGGGGAAAACGTTGATAGCAAACTCTAAATTAAAAAACAAATCAACTACTACATGATCTAAGCAAACACCACACCTACATATAATAAGGATTAGTGCCAAGATTAGTTAATGATTAGAATAAGAAATAGTAAAAGAAGAAATATAAAAGGCATGGAGTAGAATAAGTGAGAAATAGAAAAGGAAAAGGGGGACAAGAAGAAAAGGAAGGGGAGAGCTGAGCGGTAATTCCCGCCCCTTTCTAAGGGTTGGCCAGTCCAGCAAGGTTGGACTGAAATTTTATGGGGTTGGCTCAGTCAGCCCCATTTAGCCCTATGTCATGGCTTGTCCCACCTTGGTAGGTGATGCTCATTAAATTTAGGTTGTTTATCACCCTTTATAAGTGAAACTTTTAAAATTATAGAAGATGTAATAAATAGACAAAATCACCAATCACTTAAACATGAATCATCATCTGATTAATAAATTTGAACACCACCTAATCATCAAATTTAAGTTGTTCGATACCATAACCAACTTAACACACTAGATGTTGTGATTGTCACTCCCTAATCGAAAGACCCCCACCCCCATCTTTTTTTTCCTTTTTGTGTGGTGTGATGTGATGTAATTATGTGATGTTTGTTATGATATGATATTTCTTGTAATGTTTGTTATGATATCATATCTATTGTAATGAGATGTTATCATTAGTTGCCCTTGAGCAACTAGAATAAAAAAAGTCTTCTTACAGATGGCCATGTATAAAAAGGGGTAATTAAAATTATTAAAAAATATTTATTTCACATGCAGGTAAGATCATGCTAAGCTAAGCCCTAAGTATGTCCAATAGAAGATAACTTGGCACCAATCTATGTCGAATTTTTTGTGGCATGATTGATTGCTTATAATTTCTCTATTGCTAACATCTATTTCGTAGGGGTGACTTTGTAACTTCTGATTTTAACTATGAATTTTTTAATCTGGGAAAGCCATGGCAGGAGGCCAAACGATGATTCTACGAGAAGATGTTGAAGATCTCATACACCAAATTCATCTTTAGGATAAACTTATAATTTTTTTTTGAAGTGATGTTTGCTTTAAAAACTTATGATAGTTTGTTAACCTATTTGTGCAAAGCTTGAATTACTGTCATCGTTAGGCTCTTATGATGCTAAAAATTTTATTTTCACAATTAAAAGAACTAATTGACCTAAAAGCAATTTAGAAAAAATTTCAACAAAAAATTATTAATTATATGGCTTCCAAAGCCACTTTTTAAAAATAATTAATCTCGAGCCTCTTCAATGAACCCTAATGTGCAGTAATTGTTTAGTTAACTTGTCTTATTCATTAGAGATGTACTCTATTAAGTACGTAAAAACATCAAACTGACACGCACAAACGCATAACCTAAGGAATCAACATAGAAGATTTACATTCTTTTTATACCTCACTTATATCCAGATAACTAAATCAAAAAAGTCTTTCATATGCATATCATGTTCATTCATGGTCAGACCTCCTTTCTTCAACAAGGTTGTAAGTTTCAATTTTTATATGCCACATATGCCCTATCATGTTTTTACATAGAAAGCGGACATCATAATTTTATGAGAATAGTTAAGTCTAGATGATTCTTCCCAGGTAGGATTGTAAATCCAGTAATGGGCATTCTTAGTCTATGTTGCGGCTAAGTTATAAGTCTTCATCGTTGAATCTATATTAGTCTAGGTCGTGGGTTATACTCAGTTAGTATGCTTGATCATCTATAAATCTAGGTTCGAGACTGAAATTGAGCTTATAATTCAGCTACCATCAATAGACAAGCTTTAATTCAATATGTACATATCTACGTCACACGATGACATCCCTTCACCTGTATAGCTATGTGTATAATATGCTTGCTTATACTGATCTCTGTAAGCTTGGTTGTTTTATATCATGCATATTGAATAACCACTTGAGCCTCTTTTTCATTAGAGTGTGGACTCTAACTTAAAACTTAGTATGTCAAATTCCAAAAGTAGCATTTGGATCAGGATGCGGATCCTACTTGTAGACTATGATCGATAGCATCTAGATCGTGTAATTGGATCCTATTTATGGGATATGATCGATAGCATTTGTATCTTGTAACTAAAAGCGGATACTTCTTGTGGCTATGATTCAAATTTCTTGACGACGATGATAAAAATTTCTTGTTTTTCTTTGCTCAAATCATGTTATAGTTCAGGAGTTGTCTCTGAAACTTCGACATTCTCAGTTTTAGAACTTTCAGCTTCAGCACTCACGGCTTGAGGACTGTTGGTCTCGACAAAATTTCTTGTTGGCAAATTGATGTTTTTTGATCAGTCAGCATCAATTTGAGAGGGGACTTCAATCAGGAAACACGAAAATCAGACAGTTAAATTAAGTGTTTTCTATAATTAGGAGCTTCCTTTTTAAAATTATTTCCAATATCTTTATTTTGATTAATTCCCTTTTAACTGCGTATTTAGATTAGAAATATGTAATATTAAGTTACATAAAATAGATTATACAAAATATTTTGTACCTAAAATAGTTTGTCAGATTATTATTTAATGGAATGAAAGCAAACGAAAAAGACATCGAGCCTATTCATAATTCAGTCTATTTTTCTCAAAACCTTGAGACCCATTCCATCTTTCCATTCAGATTCCTAAAATCTAATTATCTTATTCTATTCTAAATTATGCTAGAATAATGTCAAGTAATTGTCAAGTATGTACTATACAAGTGGCAACCCAGCTTATGCACAACATGCAGCAAGAAGCTTATTGTTGAAGAAGAATGATTGATTGTAAAGACAAGATAGTCGACTGCCTAACTAGTCAATAGCAATCAAAGCATTATAAGGCAAGTGTTTCATGGAGTCATGGCGTATAGAATGGCACATGTTGATTTTAAATTACAAAAAGTAATAAAAAATATT
Organism: Phalaenopsis hybrid cultivar; assembly: GCA_002079205.1. Lineage (NCBI taxonomy): Eukaryota > Viridiplantae > Streptophyta > Magnoliopsida > Asparagales > Orchidaceae > Phalaenopsis > Phalaenopsis hybrid cultivar. Next base: position 43,767 of record JXCR01129088.1, read on the forward strand.
AATAATTAATTTTTATTTCAATAATATAAAATAAAATATCTCAAAATTTAGGAAAAAAATAGTTACAACATATAAATAAGGTCTATGTTTGATTTAATATAAAAGCCGTATTATGCAAGATAATCATACAGAATCATGACACATACAAATATCATATTTGCAAAAAAAGAAAAAAAGAAAAAAGAAAAAAACTATTATGGCTACAACAAAGCTTAATCCCATAAAAAATATCAAAGTTCGAAAGTTATGCTCAAAACTAAAGAAATTGTTTATTTGTAATTTCCACAATAAAAAAAAAAACAAAATTGTCCTATTGAGAGTCGCCATCAACATCATGAACAAAAATAGCCTCAGTACTTCCACTATTATCTCCCAAAATACAATGCTCCATTTTCATGCTCGTCTGTAAAAATCTACTAGACTTATACGAATATTGTTACTTTTAGAGCAATCTTGAATATTATAATTCCTTTCATAGACGCTAGTACTCACATCATTACTCCATGTGGATTTTTGTTTACCAAAGACTAATTCATACAATTCATCTTACTTAGTATCCATTTTCTTTGCTATGCCATTCAAAAAAATTGAGTTAATAATATCGTGATGCTTGTATCTCTAACCCCGCTATTATACTTCATAAAAACCAAAAAAGCTCATGTAAGAATAATTAAGAAAATCAATAAAAAAATCAACAAAATATAATGCACATAGTCGGTGTTATTATGCCTTTTGTGCATGACACTGTCAATAGTGCAAAAGGTGAGCCTAGTCATACTATGATGTTATATTTAATTTTATATTGTGCTATTGACATGTACATAACTACTTATGGGGCATTTGATACAATAATAAGAAAGCATATTGCAAGCAATAATATTGAGAATCAAGGATTGCCTGCACCTTCAAAATTGCAGCTCGAAATAAGTCTGGACGGGCATTGATAGCTGCAGCAATCAGTAGACCACCAGCGCTATATCCCCACCCAGCAAGCTTATTTTTGTGAATAATACCTTTTTCTATAAGAAACTCTGAGCATGAAATGTAGTCCATGATAGACTTTTGTTTCTTTAAACGCATGCCATCCTTATGCCACTTTCTACCACCACCACCACCACCTCTAAAGCCATGGAAGTTTATTAGACAACAAAACAAATGAAAGTAAAAAGAACATAACATTCAACACAAAGGAAAAACGAAAAGATTAAATCATAATGTAGGAGAGTAATCGAAAGAAGCAAGGAATTATCCTTTTCCTACCAAAAACACCAGAAAAAATAGAACTTGCTTTGAATGTTGTTGCCTTGTTTAGATATCCTTGATTATTTATTGCCCAACATAAATTGGTGTTTCTTCAACATAGTTCGGTAAACTGTCTTTTAAATAGCTTGTTTATAACTAACTGAACAAAATTCAGAATAAACAAGAGAAGATGAGCATTCATAACTAGGAAAAAATGAAAAAGTACTAGTAATTAAAAAACTAAGGAAAACATTTTTTTTTTCATTCAATAGTTAAAATAATATTCAAACCATTAAATTTACAATAAAAGATCCTCGTGTCAAGAAACAAAATCAAAATTAATTTTTGATTGAGTACCAATTGACAGACAGGTATATAAATATAAGCTTCAAAATGCCCTAATGACCTGCATGAACATATTTTAAGAAGCTAAGAGGCTTCAAATTACCTAACATCAGCGTATGCAACCACCCAACCACGATCAAGAAGGCTCTTTAACTCACTTCTCCAACGCTTATCTAACAACTCGCCATAAGCCCCATGTCCATGAAGTAATCCAGGACCACCCTCTTGTTTGAGTCTCCGAGAATACACTACTGTCAGTGGAACCTTAACACCATCCTCAGATGGAACATCATAGTACTCGCAAGCATAAAATTCATTCAGCTCATTCCATGTCCCACTTGAACAATCAGCATCATCTGCAACATTAAAGCTCACTGAGGTCTGAGGTTTCACACTTCCTATAGAAGCAAAACCATATAATGTTTTTGATCTCTCAAGAAGCACATTTTGTTGTTGGATTATGTTCCATTTTCCATCTAATAAGTTGTAGTCAACTACAGCATCAGGCATCTGCTCAAGTTTACAAAAAGTACACTCCATTATGTTAATTAAAAACGACGAGTTTATCATATATTACTCAAGGATATGGAAATAAATAAATAAATAAGGGCTTGTTTGGAATCACCAACATTCTTAGCTTTTAGTTTTTTATTTTTCTTTTAATTTAAAAATTATTTCTTTTGCATATTTTTGTTTTCAAAAACAAATTAGTATGTCTTTAAAAAAACTTCAAACATCTTAAAGTTATTTTTAGTGTTTTTAAAAATAAAAAAATATGTTACAACACATTAAACATGTTTTATTCGAATCGGGTGGTGTAGGCAGTGACGGAAAGATGAGAAAATACAGGGAAAGCAGGAGGGCTTATTGTTCTGGGTGGCAGCAGCAAGAGATTGGGATGGGAGCGACAGGGACAGTAAGGATAGGTTGTCCTGTGTCACAACAATGAGGGAAAACAACAGCCTAGGTTGTCCTGTGTCACAACAATGAGGGAAAACAACTGCCGGTGAGTTTCTAGAGGTGGTAGCAAGTATGGGAGGGTGGATGGTGGATGGTGGATGGGAAGGCTGGGGACTGCTGGACAACAACAACACTATGTTGTTTAGGCGGCGGCGGCAACAGAGGGAGGTGGGGAAGTAAAGTAGGAAGATTGATGAAGGGTGGAGGAAAGGATAACCATTATCTTGGGAGCGAGAAATAGCCCAAGCACCACTTGTACTTTTGGACGCAGCCCTTGGAGGGAAAACAGATGTCGGCGGCTGTTTCAAACAAACACACTATCAAAAACTAACCCTAAAACATCACAAAAGAAACTATATAATACTATGGTAACTAGGAGTGGGCTCCTCTACTTGAAAGAGGTATTAATTCCTTTGGTAGAGTCAGCTCTCACATAACCTGTATCAAACTAGTCCAGGCACCCTCCACCCCCCGTGTTTGTGGACAATCTCCTGAGGTTGGGGGGGGAGCTTCGAACTCATTTGTTGAAGCTTTTGTCACTTCAAAGTACAGAGTTTGGTCGTCCACATTGAAGGTGATAGAGCTAATGTACTTTCCCGGGGTTGGAGGGCTAGAAGCATTTTGGATCCCACTATCATATGCATTGTCCTATAAAAAACATCAGAAAGTTTCCCCAATCGCTAGCAACCATCCATATCAGTCCAACCATATGTATATGCCCTACTGAGCTAAAATGAAACTTCATGTCAAGTTTACTCTATAGAATCCCTAAAATTAGACCAAAGTTGGCTCATCTTTCTCTAAAGTGAGACAGACTGAGCCTCTCCTACCGGTGGTGGCCATGGCAGTAAGTTGTTCGTCATGTTATCCTAAAACTATCTATATAGTGTTGTCTTGTGTCTAATACTGGCTCTCCCACCTTGCTACACTCCATCATCACTAAAATTGATCCCCTTGGCACCTCTCCACTAGCATGAGCACCTACGACCTCGGACTCCGTAGAATGTAGAATTATGTGGTTTCCATCTTTTGTGAATGATTAGGTGTTCTTGAACCAATCATACCAAGACTGGCAATCAAACTGTCACGGTCTCCCCAGCAGGATGTGATAGGCACCCATGGACATGACATGACACCACACTTGATCTTGTAGCTAGTTCCTAATAGAAAAATCCATGAAGCATCAATTATCAATAGTAACCCAATTCTTCTTCTTCAAACAAGTCAAGGAATATGGTGGGATGAAAATTTTCTTCACCATTTGTGTAGATGGCACATTCTCCTCCATCGATGATAATGTCACACACATTTCTCTTTACAGTGCAATGAGCCTAAAAGATTTTGAGACAAAGCTACTACTACTCCTTCATAGCTTCAATCTGAATGACCCGTCAAACCACAAACATCTCGCCCATATTTGCTAGAAGCAGGTACTCTTTACCTTGCACTTCAACAGCCTCCTCCTCACTAACCTCCTCCACTGCATCCTGCTCGGTGAATGAAATAACTTGTTGGACAACTGAAAGCGATATGCCCATATTCATGACATATGAAGCATTTCCTGATTGGAACTGTGTTGGGCATGCTACTTTTCTCAGACTTTTTCCACACAGATCAACTATGTCAATCACCCGACCAACCTTCACAACTCCCTCAGGTGTGCTTCGACTGACACCCACAGCTGATGGTGGTTGTTTGAATGGAGATGGGTGTCTGATATACTTTTGTTGTCTCTCCATCGTCTGAACATCACACAATGACCAAAAAGGTTGTCGCTAGACCACAATGCCAATGGAGGGCTTCAGGCCTCCCAAGTATTTGATTATAATGTGCTACTCTGGCTCTGTCAATTCAAATTTCAGCTTAAGTTGCTCAAATTCCATTTTGAACTCCACTGACACTTCCTTCTGTTGTAGGTGGAGTTTCAAAAACATATCTTGACGGTAGTGTGGGAGCAGGTGCTCCCTTTGCATCTCCTTCATCTGCTCTTAAGTGACAATTTTACTTCGACCTTCTCTCTATCTCACTTTCTTCAGATTCTCCCACCACAAAGAGACACTTAAACTTTATGGCAGTAAGTTTCACTCTCCAATCAGCTAGCACCTCCCTATACTAAGAGATCATGTTAACCGACTGTAACGACTCAATGATGTCATCCAGATTCCTTCTTCCCAAAATTCGATAGGGTCTACCTTGACTCCTAGGTTTCTCTGTCCTCCAACTGTCAAATTCAACCATCGGCCTCCTCTAATATTGAATCTCAAAGTATCGTGGCCTACCTTCCTCTTAACTGAAATTTTCCCTACAGAAAGGATTCAAGTATTCCTCCCTCTCTCCTCCTCGAATTTTGCTATCACGATCAACGATAACCTCTCCCAAGCCCAGATGTGTAACACTATCATTGTCGGTCCCAAACTTGGATGTAAAAAGTAGAGGGTTGTGTTATGTAGTCAACAACCAGCATAAAACTTGTCAAAAAAATCATTACATGAATTTTTTTATCATTGTGTAAGTGCTAAGGCGTCCCCCTGAAAGCGACACGTTGTATAGCCTGAATATAATGAAAAGTGTGCAACGGCCGCTACACCGACGCCTGGGTGTCGTGTCAAATTAGCAAGGATTCTCATATTATGAACAGATGCGGGTAAAAAAGTTAATCCATGAAACTAAAGAAATTAATATTAGGATAGGAACTTGGAATATAGATATTCTTAATGGTAAATTAATGAAATTCGTTGATATTATGATTCACAGAAAAATTAATATCTTATGTATTCAAGTAACTAAATGAGTTAGAGAAAAAGCTAATCAGATTGATAACTTAGGTTTTAAACTTTAGGATTCTGGTAAAAGTAATTATAAATAAGAGTTTGAAAGATAATGTTGTAAAAATTAATAGAATTGGAGATAGAATTATAGCCCTTAAGTTTATCATTGATACTAAGATTTTTAATATTGTAAGTGTTTATGCAACTCAAGTAGGTTCAGATATAGGGTCTAAAGATAAATTTTGTAATGACTTAGAAGACTTAATACAAATGATACCTCTTGAAGAAAGAATTTTTATTGGAGGAGATAAATGGACATATCGGTAGATTGATAGAAGATTTCAGAAATATTCATGGGGGCTATGGTTTTTGAGTGACTAATGAAGAAGGTAGAGCTATTTTAGATTTTGCTTTAGCGTTTGATTTTATTATTACTAATATTTTATTCAAGAAAACAGATGAGCATCTTAGTACTCATAAGAATGGATCTAATAAAATATAAATTGATTATTTTCTTATGAGAAGAAGAGATTGTCGAGATTGTAAAGATTGTAAGGTCATTCCAAGAGGGGTTCTAAATACTCAATATCGTTTATTAGTTCTATATTTTAAGATCATGAGTTGTAAAATAAAGAATATTATGACTCATCATCGTAGAATCAGATGAGCAACCTAAAAGACACAAATAAAATTATTTTTATGAGTAAAATTGAATATTTCAAAATTTAGGATGTTTATGATGAAGTAAATGCTATGTGGGATAAAATAACAAACATTATTAAACAAGTAGCAAAAATATACTTCGAGAATCAAACGAAAAAGTTTTTATACAAAAAAATAGTTGGTGGTGGAATAATAATCTGTAAGAAAAGATAAAATAAAAGAAGTTATATTATAAAAATTGTTTTAAATGTAAAAGCTCAAAGAACTGGGAAAAATATTAAACGGACTGCAGATAATCTAAAATATTAAGGAGGATTGGAGGATTGGCCTTTAAAAGAGAAGCATAATACTAAGTTAAGTGTTGCCGAGATGAGAATGACTAGGTGATGAGTGATTTTACACTTAGAGACAAAATGTGAAATGAATATATCCGTAATAGGGTTGGTGTAGCTCCTCTGACGAACAAAATTAGAGAAAATCGTCTTAGATGGTTTGGTCACATTGAACGATGACCATCTGATGATCTGATTAAATGAGTATATTTTTATATTCGACTTATGTTAAGAAAGACAGAGGTAGACCTAGGAAGACTTGGGCTTATTGTATAAAAAATGATCTTAATTTATTAGAACTAAATGAAAATATGACATTAAATAGGACTCAATGGAGAAAAATGATTCATGTAGCCAACCACACGTAGTGGGATTAAGGCTTTGTTGTTGTTGTTGTTGTTGTTGATCAACGATAATCTCTCCATGCGTTCTTTCCTCAATTTCAACTGGCCTTTATTGAAGGCGGTGGAATTCCCACTACACCTCTTCTATAGTAAGTTCCTGAAATGCACCAACACTTGTCTTAATGATATGGTTAGGGTTTAGATTTGATGGGTGAAGCGGAGATGGCTAATGAGGATAGAGAAGATATTAGATAGCATAACATTTCTAGATGAAAGAAGAGTATTATTAGTTAAGTTTGCGTTAAATAGAGGAACCCAAAGCTAATGGTGTGTGCAGCATCAGGATAAGCTAAGGGACATACCCAATATGATGATCAGTTGGGAGGAGTTTGTAGAGTTATTCAGATAATAGTTTGTACTATCCAATCAAAGAAAGATACAGGACATGTTTATCAAATTGCGGCAAGGAGAGAAGTCAATCATGCAATACGAAGTAGAATTCACTACATCGTCAAGGTTTGTGCAGCAGTTGATTGCCACTACAAGATAAAAATGTTACACATTCCTTTCTTAATTAAAAATTTTAATCAGACAATCGATGCCTTTGAAGATCGATGAATATAGGGTATTGGTGAAATGACCTAAAAGAGTATAGATCGATTATCAACTTACTAAGAAATTCAAGGAGGTGCACAAGAGGAAGGGTGTTGATGAAGAAGAATATGTGGATCAATTAGAGGGAAGAAGTACAAAAATAATTCGAGTGGAGTTAGTAGAAGTACGACTCAAGATACTGTAGTCACTTGAGCCAAATGCAAAAGATAATATTAAAGTGAATACTTGATGGGCTCTAACATGTAATAGATACCGTCAGTCTGGTCATATAGTAAGATATTATCCATCACTTGTTCAGAAGAGCACTCAAGATCAGAAATTAAGTAGAGCTACTTCACAGAAGACAACATATTTGTAGAAAAAGATAGTCCATAACTTCAGCTCCAACCCATGGTCAACGAAAACAATCTATTTGACCTCAGGCATATTCTCGTACTCATAATATGAATGAAGAACCTATTGCTACTAATGATGATGAGATTTGATAAGTTTGGCATTTTCTTATATATAAGAGTATTTTTCTAGCATACTTTTAAGCTTCAGTAATGTTATTGGAATTATTGATGAGTCGTCTTGTATCAAATTTTTACCTTATATTGATTATTTTTCATTTCAATGAATGACTCCTAGTTTTCATCATAAAATTTATGCAGTCTATTGTTAATATTTTAAAGACAATTTTTTTTTTTACGCAAGGAAGATTGTAACATCCTGATTCAATTTCCGAGAGGGAAGAATCCAAGAGCCAAGAGAGGAAGAGGAAACAAAAGTTTGGAGGAGGAAGTGAAGAGTCGAATAGGGGGGATGAGGCGAGGAGTCAGAAGCCGAACAGAGGGGAGATGAAGCGAGGAGAGTCGGGAAGTTGAAGAGGTAAAATTTCATCTTATAAATTGTCAAACGACTTAAATATTTAGTAGAGCTGCTTGTTTGTGGTGAAGGAAGACGAGAGGGGGTTCTTTCGAGCATGTAAAGGAGACAAGGCTTGCAAGCGAAGGAAGAGAAGAGCAGCAGCATCATAGTCAGTGTCTACAGACCCTCGAAACTGAGCAATTGAGCCAAAGGAAACTTCGTGTGGAGAAGAGTGGAACAACGAACGAATTATTCTGTCACATGCCTAGCAGACCATCGAAGAAGAGTCCCTCGTGCGACGTCCACTGAAATAGTTAGGGTAGTTTTCTTTATTGTGATATAATATTAATAACAATAATATATATATATTAAAAAAGCCCAATGGCTAATATATTAAAAAAAAGTAGGTTACAGATAGATTGTGTGGGAGGGCCCAAATATTGTACCCTACGCACTCGATGTCACCATATGCAAATAGTTCCAAAAAGAGAAAATACGAAAAAATACATGAGACCTAAAGGAAAAAAAACCAAAAAGTGTCAAAACCCAGATTATCAGGTAACTAAAGAGCGAACCAATTTTGTCTTGTCTCTGCCACTAGTTCTAGAGAATGAGCCAGCTAATAAGTTGGTGAGATGAGTGCATTGCCAGTAGTAACCAATGTATCATCCAATATATTCTCGAGCTCAAGTCTGCCTCAATTCTTCTTCTTCCTTTTGGAATAGACTTGTCATTCCTCATCTAAAGATTGGTTTGCCTGGTCAGTGGATTGGTCTAAAGTGTGTCGAACATGTGTAGGTTGTTGAACATTAGAAGCAACTACTTGTTGTATAAGCTGAACTTTTATCGGATCATAGGAGCGGGAGCATTCTCGTGTGTCCTGACATGTAAGTGGGTCTTCTTCAAAAATAGTGGGTGGTATAAACACATTTTGACCTGTACCTATAGTATGATGTTCTTCATCAGAAACTACGGTGTTGGCAAGGGGGGATCCATAGGCAAATCCTGTCTTGTGGGAACTTCCTCCACAAATTAAGCATATGTGTTCATAGCAATGGGGTTAGACCCCTCTTTGTTTGCTTGAACTTTAGCTTTCAAGCTTGGATGAAGCTGTGACATATGTATATGTGTATATATATATATATATA
>JXCR01129088.1:53303-88883 GCA_002079205.1 Phalaenopsis hybrid cultivar
ATATATATAGATATATATATATATATATATATATATATTATTGAATATATATGTATGTATAAAAAAATGTCGACTCTTCCGATTTCACTCTGCTAGGGTTTCTCCATTATGGCAAAACCTAGTATCTCTTCGTCGATTTGCTCTTCGTCATGCTTCCTCCTCCTCGTTGTGCTTCGTTTACGTCATGCGGCGTCGGCTCCTTCGTCTCGGCTCTTTCACGCTCGAAGAAGAAGAGGTTTTTGTGTCGTGCGGCATCGCTCCTTCGTCGCGCATCTTCCGTTGTCAGTTGCTTCTCCTGCGGTCGCGTCCTGCGGCTCCTGGCTCGTCTCCTGTAGATCCGTTTTCTCGGTTCCGTCTCCTTTTCTACTCGCGTCTGTCCTCCCTGCACGTATGTGAACTACTCCCACAATCCTTATAGCTTGCCGCTTTTCAACTCCCTGTTCCATGGCTACTGCTCCTTCTCAACCACCGACCATTTCAGGTTTAAGCTTCTTTTGTTGATATGGTTGGCTCTATGAGATTAGATCAGGTTTTCCCTAAGGTTTACCACGAATCATTCAAAGACCAGGATGACTGCAGCCTTATCAAGAAGACAGGTAGGAAGAGTGGTAAATTGGCTATATTCTTCTCTGATGATGAAGTTTTCAACCTGGTTAACAAGTTCAAATTCACCCTCATTGGGAAGTTCCAATCGAAACATCCCATAATGGAAATCGTTCGAAAAGCTTTTGAAGATCTCAAACTATTGGGACTTTGGAAGGTTGGCCTCGTTGATGGGAGACATGTGATGATAAAGTTATCTAATGTAGAAGACTATGTCAAAATATTTTCTAAAAAGTTTATGACAATAGATGAAAAATATATGAAACTGCTTAAGTGATCTCTTGAATTTGACCCTAGCCAAGAACTACCTTTAGTTCCAATCTGGTTTAAACTACCTCGCCTAAAGTTGCACTACTTTAATCACCAAGTCATCAACTCTATTGGAGTTGCACTAGGTAGACCTACGAAATTGGATACACTTCAATCTAACCAGGCATTCTGTTGCAAGAATTCTTGTTGAAAGAGATATCATCCTCCCTGATGTGGACGAAATATGACATGGTACTGCACACAATGGGTATTGACAGCCAATTGTTGCAGAACAAAGATCCTACTACTATAATCACTATAAACTGTTTGGGCACACCCCCGTTAAATGTTTCAGGCTTCACCCACATTTGAGATCGGCAGGTCCTAACAACATCATCCATGTGGAGGAAAATATAGCATACACTATTAATCTTCCAGAAATGTTGAATGAGAATTTGACTCATAAGGCTACTCCTCACCAACCAGACTAGCAGCTTTCGTCTATTGTTGTTGAGGTAGCTCTTCCTCAGATCACAAATACTACGAATTTTGTTGTAGCAGATGCTAAACGAAGTGTCTTGGAACCACTGTTGCGAGAGAAAAGGGTACTCGAGTTCTAAAAGAGTGTCAGGATCAAGGTGTGTTGTAGGCTGAGTCAAATCAGCAGTTTACCTCCATCGAAAATCCACCTATTGTTCAGAAGGGAATGATTGACAGGTTTACAAATCTAGAAATAAAGAAAAAGGAATGTCACATCTCAGTAATTCTCAAGATAATTGTATCATAGTTTCGGGCGGAATCTCACATCTCAGTATATTGCTGGACTCCCTCCCTAGATCCAGAGAAAGGGAAACCGGTATATCTATCGACTACACCCACCATGATTAGGAGTTGTTTTCTTTATATTTTGGGGAATACGTGTGTTTGTAATCCCTGTAAGTGGGCTCTTTGTACCCACTCACTAAACATTTGTATCCTCTCTTTTATATGAATGAGTTTTGTCTTTATATATATATATATATNGTGCATATAGTTGGAGATGGAGATAGGAGCTCTGCTAGGGTTTGGCGATTCTTGGGCAATTTTTGGCAGCTAATGATGGAGCTTCATCTCTCGGCTGGTCAGAACTTTCTAATATTTATTTCGCTTCCGTCCTTTCCTTCTCGTCGAGCTTTCACGTGTTTCACAAAATCATTTTCGTCTCTTCCCTTCCGCCGAGCGTCAAACTCGCTTCTCTGCCGAGCGTCGAACTCGCTTCCGTCTTCTTCATTCCGCTGTGCATTGCTCATGTTTCTCGAACTTTTGTTGCGTTTCTTGTTTCGATCATGCCGCCAGTTTCTCATACTTTTGTTGATGTTGTGTTAGATGGGAGAGTAAATTCCTCGGCACCTTCCTCGGAATTTTTTCCATAATCTTTTCATGACAATCTTAATGTTGGTGGATATTACACTTTCATCAAAAAATTGGGGGAAAAAATGGTAAACTTGCTCTTTATGTCTCTGAGGATGAAACTTCTGTGCTTGCCTCCATTTGTCGCCTTGCCCTAGTTGGAAAATTTACTTATGGCATTCCTAAGATTGAGCTCATACAAAGGGAGTTTGAAATGTTAAAATTAAAAGACTGGTGGAATGTTGGTATCATTGATGACAGATATATTTTTATTCAATTAGCTAATGACAAGGACTACACTCGCCACTTTCTAAAAGGTTTATGTGGGTGGAAAATAGTTTGATGAAATTTCGGAAATGGTCTATTCATTTTGATCATAAAACTGAGTTGCTTATTATTCTGGTATGGATTCGTTTTCCCGAGCTTAAACTGCACATTTTTAACCATGAAATACTTTTTTCACTCGCTACTACATATGGGTAACCTTTGAAAATGGATCACTCTATCGAAACCTTCTGAAGCACGTATATTGGTCGAACGAGATATTACTCAGGCTTTCAGTAATAAAATTTGGATAGGCTCGCAGCATCAAGGTTATTGGCAGCCTGTTGAAATTGAAAGACACTCTCCTTACTGCACCCACTGCTCTATGTTTGGGCATCAAACTACTTCATGCTTTCGTCTGAATCCTCAACTCAAAACTACCCAGAATGTTAGGCAATCTAGTAATCTTGTTAACAATTTAATTGTTGATCCGCATGATGCTTCACCTGGTGCTGAAAATGGGAATGATTTAGTTGAAAATCTCAATACTAATGCTACTTCTCTTTTGCAGCCTTTGGTTACAGGAACTATTAATAATTGTATTGAGACCTTACCTCAACAATTAAATATTAATGATGGGCATCAAGGAGCTGAAGTCTCACATCTGTGTACTATTGCTACATCCAAACATATGCAGCCTAATGATAATATGGAGTTAGTTGATAACTCCGACAATCATGATGCTAATGTTCATTATGGACACTCTCCTCTTGCGGGGCCTGATGAAGAAATGACCAATGAGGAGCATGTGGAAGCTAATAATGTTAATAGGCATTTTTTCTTGCAGGTCACACTAATGATAAAGAACCCTCTACTCTTCCTAGTATCAAGGTTCATTCTCCTATTGTTGAAACGCATTCTGATATAAATAACGCTCTTGACAACGCCACATCAAATTTAGAAAATGAATGGCAAGTTCAAAAATACTCACTTAAAAAAGAGAAACGCAACATTGAGTTAGCTAGACTCAACACCAGTAACATTATACAGAAAGGTGTTTATCATTCAGATGGAGAGCAGTTGGTCAAACCTACTAGATCTTCTAGAAGGATTGGCTGACGACATCATGATTAATATTATAGTTTGGAATATTAGGGAAATGACGGACTTTAACTCCCTTAATAGGCTTAAAAACTTGTGTAGGGTTCATAAATTACTCATTTTTTGCTATTTTGGAGCCTATGGTTCATGTGAACAAGCATAGAATACTCAATAAATTTAAAGGCTATCGATCTCACTACAATGTTAATAACAAGATTTGGGTTTTCTGGAAGCCCACTGTTAACCTTTCTATTATTGAAGATGAGACTCAATACATTTTAACACAAATTTGTTTTGATGGTTTTCAGGGGTGGGGCACCTTTGTTTACTCTAGCTCTATACTGCATGAAAAAATATTGCTTTGACAGAAACTTGAGTTTATGAGAAGTATCATTAATGATAATTGGTTTATAGGTGGAGATTTCAATATGATCATGAAGCCGATTGGAAAAAAAGGTGGTGGCAGAGTGGAGCATGCTCTTATTAACTGTTTCTCTAATAATGTGTCTATTGCGGGTCTTTATGACTTGGGCTATACTGGTTCTCTTTACACTTGGAGGAGAGGAATTCTTTATCAGAGATTGGATCGTTTCTTGGCTAATTCGACTGTTATAAGTTACTTTCCTATTGTGAAGATGCAGCATTTGAGTCATATCACTTCTGACCATAATCCTATCTTGCTCACAATGGCTTTCACTATCAAGCCGGTCATTTCTAGATTCAAATTTCTTAATGATTAGACTTCACATACTACTTTTCTTGATGTGGTGACACAAGCTTGGAATTCTGATGGTGCTGGTACTTCTTGGCATGTTCTCTGGCAATTACATAAGAAAGTGGCTGCTCACCTGATTAAATGGAATTACCAGATTTTTGGTAATGTTCATAAAAAAGTGAAGGATGCTCAGAACACTGTTGATTCCTTGGAAGCTCAACTTGAGGTTTCCCCTCATTTGATGGACAATGTTGTTCAAGCTCATTTAAATCTATAGGAGGCTATTACATTAGAGGAAAATTTGCGAAAACATAAAGCTAACGATTTTTCCTTTGTTGTAGGAGACAGAAATACTAAATATTTTCATGCAACTCTTAAACATAGAAGAAATATCAATAGCATTTTAAAAATTAAAAAAAACAAATGAGAGCATTATTACTAATTTGAATGTTGTCATTAGCTTTTTCACTGAAGTGTTTCACAATTCTTCCCATACTATGCCTGTTGATCCCACTTATTTTGAAAAAGAGTTTGATTATATTAATAATCTTAGCATGGTTTATCCTCCAGATGAGCAAGAAATCTTGAATGGCTTCAAATCTATTTGCTCAAATAAAGTCTCGGGTCCTGATGGCTTTTCCTCTTCCTTCTACATACATGCTTTGGAGATTATCAAGAAGGAAGTTATTCTTGCTATCCAAAGTTTTTTCCTTGGAAACAATCCTAACAAATATTTCGCCTCAGCTCTGATTGTCCTTATTCCTGAAGGCAATGATAAGATCACTTGGGATAATTTTCGTCCTATTTCTCTCATCACAGTAATATCTAAAGTTACGAGTAAGATCATTGTTAGTAGACTGCAGCCTCATCTCAATCACATTATTCCTAAACAGCCGTTTGCTTTCATTAAGGCAGGGACATTACTGACAATATTTTTTTAGCGCAAGAATTGATTGAGGAGTTGGACAAAAAGTGCAGGGGGCAACATGGTCCTCAAACTGGACATTAAAAAAACTTATGATACCATTAGTTGGGACTTCATTCTCAATATTTTGAATGCTAAGGGCTTTAAACAGAAATTCTGCTCTCCTATACATCGATGGTTGTCCAATAATAGCTATAGTGGATGGTCAATGGTGAAGCACGTGGTTTCTTTTCTGCTGGAAGGGGTATCAAGTAGGTAGACCCTCTTTCTCCCACACTTTACATAATTGCATTTGATTATCTATTCAGGCTTATTAATAAGTTACATATGGAGCGCCCTTATCTTCAATTTTCCCATAAGTCAAAAATTGTTGAGTCATTTTAACTACGCTGATGATGCCATATTGTTTTTAAATGCTAGCAAACGTGCCATTAAAGCTACCATGACTCTGTTAAACGATTTTCAAAATACTTCTGGGATGATCAAATGATGCAGGTTCTCAAAACCAAAAAGAGTACTCAAAAGATGCTTGAAAATATTTTTAACAATTTCCTTTGGAAGGGCAATAGAAATACTAAGAATTGGACTAATGGCACTACACTTGCAAACCTCTTTATGCTGGTGGGCTTGGGTTTAAAACACTCCAGCACACTATTAACATAAATATGTATAAACTGTGGTTCAAATTTCGGCAGGGAGAGTCCGTATGGGCTAAATTCATGCAACATAAATATTGCAAAACCTTACATCCATCCAATGTTAATTGGAGAGTGGGGGATTCTAGACTTTGGAAAGTTATTATTGTTGCACGTGATGTAGCTCCTCATTTCATGTTTTGGGATATTGGTGACGGTAGTATCTCCTTTTGGAATGATGACTGGGGTCTTTCTACATTTTCCATTTTGCCTCCTCATGCTTATGATGTTAATTTATTGGTCTTGGATTGTTGGATTAATGGTGAATGGAATTTTGATATGTTGAATGCCATAGTTGGTTAACTTGCTCTTGCCATAACTAGATTTCCTATTAAACCTCAAGATAAAGCTCTTCCTTCATGGAGGACACATACTGATTCATCCGTCACTAAATGACTCTATCAAACCTGCACTCTTTTACTCCATGGAAATGACATGTTTTTATTTGGCATAAACTTATTTCTCCATCTATCTCCTTTTTCCTTTGGAGATATTTTCATAAGTTGCTCCCTCTTGATGATATACTTAAATTAAAAGATCTGAAACTTGCATCTTACTGCTACAATTGTAAAAAAGGTGTTGAATCTCTGAATCATCTGTTCTTTGAATGTATTTTTGCTAAAGATGTTTGGTGTCGTATTGGGTGCTTTTTTGGTATCTATTGGCCCATGAATCTGAACTTTAAGAAAGCAATTGCGACTTGGAAGGGTTTTGAACCCTCTTTCAACAAGCATTTCTGTTTTCCTATTATTGTTTTATGGTTTATTTGGATGGCAAAAAACAGTCATAAATATGAAGATATTGGTCACTCCCCCTCCATCGCTTCCATTTTAGTGGTTGCTTATTTCAAAAAGGCTTGGAAATCCTTCTTTGGACAGGATGCCACTCCTTCTGTGGCTAAGGGTAGGAAACCCATTTTGATTAAATGGGCATCACCCCACATGGTTGGTTTAAGGTTAATAATGATGGGAGTTTTCCAATGCCTATACGGATATGGGTAGGATTATCAGAGATGTCTCTGGAAGATGTATAGCTTACTTTGCTTCACCTTATATTGCTATTTCCTCACTTGAGGCTGAGACCTCTGTTGTGTTTGATGTTCTTCATACGGTTACCTCTTTAAAATTGAATAAAATTGTGGTGGAAACTGATTCTAAAGTCCTTTTTAACATTCTTCTTGCTAAGCTTCAACCTCCTTGGTATATTTTAACTATGCTGAAGAGAATCAGGTTTATTATTGAGAGACATCTTCTTAATATATCATTTTCATTTACTTATAGAGAAGGGAATCAATCTGCGGATTGGTTGGCCAAATGAAGAGTGCAAAATGCTATTGTCGGAAATTCCCCTCCCTCACCCTTGCTTAAACTTATTAAAAATGATTTGGACACCCCATTTGTTCGTTTCTGAGGCGCTGCCTCCCCCAATTGGGTTAATTTTACATTATATGTTTCTGGATTTGGCTTACATGGATTGTCCCTTTATGCTCTTCTTGGAGATGGTTTTCGAGCATAAAATTGGCCCTCCTTTTTGGGTTTTTAAGCAGAATGGCTATTTATTGATACTTTCACCTTAGCGCCATAATAACTGATTTGTTGGATCTTTTTTGGGGCTTTACGGTTTTATGCAGAATTGGGAGATGAATGATTGGGATCAGACTTTTATTAGCAGCTGCTTTTGTTATGGTAGTTGGTTTTACGGTTTTGGGCATACCATGAGGGCATATTCGGGCTTTATTTGTTGGTTTGGGCTTTTTAGTCTCAATAATCGTTACCTTTTTATAAATTATACTATGCACAAGAAGTTCCCTGGGTACTTATTCTAATTTGGTATGAATGGATATTGCAGTGGTTTATTTCTTTGGCCACATATGTAGGATTGTGATAAAGCGAGGGCAATGAATTTTAATTTCACTCGCAGGGGTTTTGAAGAGGGTTTGGGCTTAATGGGTAACTGTTTGCATTTGATGCATGCCTTAATGGTTCGATTTTCCTTTTTGGTTACCATTACTAGTATTAGCTACCATTTTGAGCTTTTTGACTTCATGTTGGCTAGCTTTATTATGGAGTTCTTTAACTGTTATTTTTCTGATACTAAGTTGGTGGTGGTAGCTGCTTTTACTCATTACTTTCAAAGCCACTTTTTTTGGACATATTTTGTGTGGCTTGTTGTCAATTTTGGAGGAAATACTGGCTGTATTTTCTGTGGGTTATGGTAACTCATTGGTGGGAACATTTGCGGGTTAAGGCCATTAGATCACTCTGCCAGATCTGTTGGTTGTCAGATTCCATGCTCAGTACTCAGAATCTCGAGGGTCATACTTTTTTATCTCTAAATATGTTATATGAATGGAGTCAATTCACTAATATCGGTCATTGTGATTCATTCCAGGAAACTCTTATTTATGCCATCCCTTGGTTTCATATTATATGCAAAACAACATCTTTTGGACTATTGTAACTACTGTACTTTTGTTTCACTACTTTGTTACTTTTAACTCTCATAACAGGTTTGGTCTTCTGGTGATAAGCTTCACTATCTCTTCTATGTTGAAGTTGTTCTTGGACGGTCACGAAGCTATTCTTCTGCATTTTAACTGGTATTCAGATATGGTTCTAGATTTTTTGGCCTTTCGTTTCACACCACTTTTTTTGCACTTTCTTTACATGTTTATAATGGGTATACTGCTTTGGATTGGTATATGTTTTGTTGGGACACATGCATGTATTTTTGAAAGTGGTTTCTTTATAGTTCCTTTTACATCTTTTTTGTGTAGTGTTGTAATGTGGATGGGGGAACCCTTAGTACTTATTATTGAATAAAAATAAGCACAAACTAAAAAAAGTTATCAATAGCATAGTAAATATTAAACTTTAATAGATCATGTTTATTTTAAATTTTCAATTTTAAAAAGGTCGACGTCAAGGCTATTAATCGACATCAATAGGAGCACTACACTTAAATTATAGCATTATTTTAGTATCTCTTCTAAACCATTTGTATGGGTTGTTATTTATGTTTGATTAATGTAGTTGATTTTTTTATTATTAAATTTTATCGGTCATTTCAAAGTGAAAACTTATAATCTCATACTATGAAATATTTAGTCCATTGTATTATTACATATTGAGTGATATGAAAATGTAAATGATATGATCTACATAGACTAATTGTATGTGTATGTTTGGCTATGATAGAGTCACCCGTTATAGTACTAGCGGATAAAAACTAAAATACATATGCAAGTATATGAAAAATGATATTGATATTGAAGTATGTTAAATGGTATAAATTTTTAAATGGTGCTCCCGTGATACTTCTACAGATATATAATGTTACTGATAAAAAGAGGGATCATTGATATTGATTTATTTAAAACTTAATTGGCATACATATTATTTTTTTTCCTTTGTATTATTGTAGTTTTGAAGTATAAGTATCTACTGACCTGTTTAATGCATTGTTATTTTAAACTAACTTTTCTGATTAATTAACTGACTAAAAGATGAGCAATAAAAATATAATGTTATAGAATAAGCAGACAACCAGGAATAAGTTAAATTTAAATATACTACATTAATTTAATTTGATTTGTAACTTTTTCATTTGTTAATAGTTATAGAAAATAAATATAAAAATTTAATTTATTTATTCTGTTATTAATATTTTTTTATGATTTTATGCTTATTTATTAATTTATTATTATTATTATTATGCAACTTAATAAAAAAAATCACCCTACCTTTTTCTGTCGATGTCGAATAAGGGACTCTTCTTCAATGGTCTGTTAGGGCACGCGACAAGAATTCATTTGTTGCTTCACTCTTTTAAAGCGCCTCCCTCTCGTCTTCTTCACCATATACAAGTCGTTTGGCTTGATAGGCAAGTCGTTCGACAATTTATAGGGAAAAATTTCACCTCCTTGGCTTCTCGACACTTGCTTCATCTCCCCTCTGTTTGGTTCCCAACTCGCCTCATCTTCATCCTATTCGACTCTTCACTTCCTCCTCCGACACCTAGTTTCCTCTCCCGCTCTTGGCTCTTCAATTCTTCTCCTCTCATAACAAAAAAGGATGTTAAACCTCCCTCTTCTTGTCACACCTCAACTAGCCCCCCTTTAAGAGTGGATTGAGATGCGACAGAAGCGGACAGTTAAAACAGACTAAAATCTCACCAACACTTATTCTGACTTTCAATATCAGGACTCAGTGAGCGATGAACTGATCTAACTAAGTTGCTACAAATAAATGTAATACATTGCATTACATAATTCATTTATATTCATACTTGAAAATATGAAAAAGCATTATCATCAACATGTATACAAAAAGTTGTTATATCCAACATAATAATAATATGTACCCAAAAAGTTTGTCGAATCACCCAAAACTTATACAGTGCAAAAGCTGTATAAATCAAACCTAACTACTCGCCTCAGTATTTTTGTCACTTCCCAAAAGGCAACGACATAGAGTGAGCAACAATGAGCTCAGTGAAATAATCAAGCATAAAATAAGAATTTATACATATAAAAAAACATGTATACTTACATGAAACTGTACATGCTACGCACAACTCACAACATATTAGAATCATATATAACATGAAAAGAAAACAGGTAATATGGAAAATTATGACCGTTAAATAAAACATGAATAGTCATAAGCATGTTCATGGGAAAGTAATCATACAATGTCATCATAGCAGCGTCCTCATGGCACAGCAATATCACTTGTGAATGAGTCTCAACTATTCCAACATAACAGTTATCAATTAACCCTGTGATACCAACAATTCCCGACATTCTATTATTATTTGATCAAAACAGTTTTCAGAGTTTTGTCGTCGCTTAAACACTAGCAGTCAGAAATACAATATTCATGCATACCGTACTTGCAAAGACTCATATAATAGTCTACTAATAGCATTCCTTGTGACATTTCATAAAACATAACACCTGTAGCAAGCATTCATAAGCTTTCATACGTCGCATGTATGGATCATAGCAAATGAATGTCTTTAGGCAATTTATATAATTAAGCATAGTCATATGTATTATAGCATGATCATAGCATATTAATATCACATGTATCGTAAGAAGAAATCAGTTTGCATTCATACATTCAATGCACATATTCATCCTCAATATGTAGGAAATTCTAAATGCATCTATGTCAAACTAGAAATCATAAAAACCTATAGAATATTATTTTTCTTAATTTAAAACAATATTATTTCACATAATTTAAGGGAGTAACCCTAAGATGAGTTTTCTCACGCTCGCCTTGAGCTCGTCACCTCAAGTAAACTGCCTAGAATTTTTAGGCAACTTAAGGTTTCATGAAAATTAGTTCATAGCATGCATTAATAAAAAAGATAACTTCAATGCAAACATATACCTCAAACAAGCTCTCAACATAACCCAACCTTTCCAGTTCTGCTTATTCCTCTTCCTAACGCCTCAATCTTCATTTCCCCTCGCCAATTTCATGTAAAAATTTTTATGGAAGCTTGCAGACCAAGTTAAATGCTTTCAACACAAGTTCGATACCTATTAAGGCTACCAAAAATGGAAAAGGGGCACGAAATCGGGGCAAATGTAAAAAAGAACATGTGAAGAAAGAAATGACTGCATAGAATAGCGTGGAAAAAGGTTTTCACTTACCAATTTCTTCCCGGAAGACCTTAACACAAGCTACGACTTCGTCAGTGCCTCGGTTCGCGCCCTTTGCTACAGTGGCCCGAGCGTAGCCTCATGCGAGAGCTTGCAGAATTGTCCCGACGAGCGAGTGAAGTGAAATGGTTTCGTGCGAATGAAACCGAGAAATGAGAGAAGAATCGAAGGCTCGGCTGGGAACAATAAGCATGTGGACTAGGGAGAAGATTATGATTAATTAAGGTTTTAATAAATTTAATTAGACTTATATTTTCTGGATTTTATATTTCTCAATCCGTACATAATTAATATATAGTAGTTTATATGGAATTAATCTTTTTTTTTCGTAGAGATTTATAAAAATAATATAGTTAATTTTTTAAGGGTGTGAAATTTGGGATACTTTTAAAATTTGTTGAACTTTACCTGCTTCTCAAATTGTGGGCATTGCACTTTCGATTATGTTTTGCTCGGCAGAAGAATCTCGCATAGAGTTCCACATGGCTTCTGTAGCACAAACGCGATTCAGTCACGAATAGAGGGGGCGAGCAGCAAAATTGAGAGTCACAGCTCACGGTAAGAGATTTCGTAGAGATTTTTGCCAGTATGAAACCCTCTTTTACACAATTCTAAACATTTATTTCCTTCTATTTTTCTGTTGAGGTTTGTCCATAAATTTGAGCATTTATTTGATTCTGGTAGTCGTAGCGAGCATCAAACTTGTGTTGGAAGAGTCAAACTTAGTTTGCAAGCTTCTGTAAGGGCTATTAACATGAAATTAGCAAAAGAAATGGAAGATTAAAATGTTATGAAGATAAAAGAAGCTGATTAGGCAATTTGGGGAAAAGTGGGTAATGCCGAGAAACACGTTTGAGATATATTTTGGCAAGGAGTTAAGTTTTGAGTTAAATTACGAAAGAAGCTATGATTCCATGAATTTCTACGTTGTTTATAATGTACAAGTTGTTTATACGAGACGAGGAGCTCAAGATGTGTGTAAATTCGTTGTAGGGTTGTTTGGACTAGTCAGGTGACTCGTGTTAACTTAAGAAAAGCAATTTTTTATGAGTTTGCATGTGATTCTACATTTGACAATGATGCATTTAGAACTCCTTGCATATTGTAAATAAATATCTGCATTGAATATATGAATACAAGTTGGCTTCTTTTACGATATATGTGATATTAAGCTACGCTAAATACATATGAATATGCTTATGAAACTATTACTTGCATATATTCATTTATTATGATTCATGCATGATGTATGAAGTGCTTGTGATGAATGTTTGATACATGAATGATAATTTAAATGTCATAACTTATGTTATGGACAACTATTACATGAGCAATTTTAAGTACACTATGTAGGGATTGATATTCCCGACTCCTGTTATTCAAGCGGTGACAAAATTTTGAGAACCGTAGTGATCAAATGGTGACAAAACGTAGGGAATCGTTGGTATCAAGAGGTTATTAATAATTGCTATATTGGGAGAAGAAACCTCTATCAATAGTTAATATGATCTTTGGTGCGGAGTGACGACACATGATATGACAATACATGAAAATAGTTGAAATCTATACATTTACAAGTGACATTGCTATGAAGAGGTTTATGATTATATGTTGATGATTACACATGAATAAATGACAAATGTTTTGTACACATGCATAATTTTTTTACACTCAAATTTTCTTTTACATGCCTTATACAATTCTAGCATGTTATTACTTGTGTATGGGCATGTACAGTTACCAAAGAGTATGCAAATTGTTTCATTTACAAGTATAAAATATTTTCTTAGCCCAGATTATTTTAGTAAGTCTGTTGTTGCTCGCTCTACGTTGTTTAATTTTAGGAAGAGATAAGGAACACCAAAGCGAGTAGTTAGGCAAGACTTTTTACAGCTTTTGCATTATAATTATGGGAGCGTGTACAGTCTTTTGGGTACGTACATCAATTATGTTGCATTCAGTAGCTTTATATGGTTTATATATTTTGCTATTATGATTTCTATGCTTTCTAGTATACGTGAATATGAATGGAAAGAAATAAAATGTGTGAAGTATATTTGTGGTATTTTAGTTAAACTAGTTCATTCACTGGGTCTTGATTATGTAAATCAGGATGTGTGATTGTGAGAATTTACTCTGACTGAATTGTCAACCTCTGTCGCACCTCAACCAACACTCAAGGGGGGCAGTGGGGTTGTAAAACCGCTGACAGTACACACAACCAACTAGTTACAAAAAGGAAATAAGAAAAAAATAAGCTCCAACACCGTTGAGGCTGGGACAGACAGAGGAACGAAGAGAAAGGTCATGGAGACTTGAAGAATGGGAGAAATCAAGAGTTTCAAATTGGAAATGACCGAATGAGTGGGGTATTCGTAAGGTAAGTATTTAGGTATGAAGAGAACACCTGACCATCTGATCACGATTATGTTGTAAGAATTCGCTCCACAACTTCGCCCCTAATAGAAAGCCGCTAAGTCTGATCCAGATCACCAATTGTTCAAGTCGATTCGGCAACAAATCAAAATCTAATCGAATCTGACTGATTATTGAGTGTAGTTATAGCTCGACTCCAATTACTCGATCCAAGCCAAAAATCAATTCGAATATCGAGCGATTAACGACCTTCAAGCTGATTTTACAACCCTAGTCCCGCATTTGTGGACCCCCACCCACAAACACTTGCGTCAATGCTATTTCTACTATTTTTACAATAGCACCTTTCATTTATCTATGAACAAATCTTAAGGGCTTAGTTATCTTGTGCATTATCCTAGCCAACTTAATTTGTAGAGACAATGATGGCTATAAATAGATAATTTGAAACATGTAAAAATAATAATCTTTGGCTTATTAAAATTATAGATTTCTCCTCAAACATGTGTTTCTATTGAAAGATGGGTTTCTTAAAATGTATTCCAAGTGTCAAAAGCAAAAACTGGAATAGGACATATCATTTCTATTGCTGCAAGAACTAAATTTACTTCTATTTGTTGATTTTTTTTCATAATTTTTTATTCTAAAGACATTATTTTTACCCAAGTGAGTGTTCGTGGTATTGGCCAAATTAGTAACAAATGGGCTTTCAATTGTTGTATTAAATTTTAAATGAATTTTTTTTTTCAATTTCTCGATGCGTTCCTTTGATTTAAGTAGTCGCTTCACTATCATTTGGTTTGGGATTTTGTATCTTTTATCTTGTAACTAAAAAATGCAAATTCAATCTTGAATCCTAGTTTATTTTGTGGTCAACATCAAGTGAATCATTTACTTGCATTTTAGCTAATTTAAAAGATTTTCCTAAATGCAAAAGCAATCAATCAAATAAAATAATCTAAATATACTCTAGTAAAACTTAGTATACAATCCATTTGCATTATTTATAAATATGCTTAGAAATAGATGATTTTCCAAAGAAAACAAAATTTTATTCATTCAACATGAGAAAGAATTTAAATTCTCTAGCCATAAAAATATGTGCCCACCAAATATGGTCTAAGAGGAATGAAAGTTTTTCTTAAGTCACCCATCTTAAACTAATTGACTGGTTTGAAGAGATTCTTGTGGTTCAAGCAACTGCAGATTATAAAGCTAGAAAATATTATAATAAGTGAGAAGATGCATGATCTAAGTAAGAATTAGCAGAAACTCGGATCATGGTATTGACAAAAATACTTTAAAAAACAAGTTCAAGCCATCCGACTGATTTCAAAGAGATCATGGCATAAATATCAATTACGTGCAGTCCCAACCAAGTAACACTCATTAAAGAAACTGCTAACATACCACTGGCGAGGAAATTATGAAACGCGTGATTGAAGAATAAAAATCATAGTTAGGTCCAGATTGTATCTGACAAACGTGCTCTGGAAGTGGCAGGAAGCATGGATTGAGTTTCTCCAAATGCACAGGTCCCTGCAAATCGGCAGCAATGATAAGAATTATGGTTTTAAGTAGGTGAAGCAAGATCTCTCGAACGAGGATGCAGACATTTTCCTTTTACAGTTAAAAATTTATTTAAAACTTAAGTTCAATAGAATCATTTGAGAAAAACCAGAAAGATACAAAAGACTTTTCTATATCTCTCAATCACCAAATGGCCCACACTCCTATCCTTTAGGGTTGAATCAACTCGTGGGGACTGCATTATATTCAGGCATTTTAATAGGTTGAATTTGCAGTAACAAAAGTATGTCGAGATGTAAAATGCAGGACAAATCTTTGACTACATTCAGGATTGTATGAAAAATAAAAATAGAAGGTGCATTATACTGCTTGCCTTTCACAAAATGCAATAAAAAATGATTTGAATTGTGTAAACTAGTTTTATAGTATCTTAGAATCAAGTCATTTGATCTCAGTTAACCGTTTTGATAAACATGCTTGTTATAATGACAAACATGCTTGTTATAATGACAAACATTTACAGGAAATTGGAGCATTTAATTGCATCTCATGTCTACAAGTATCAAGCAAAGATGGCAGATTCAAGTAGGAACATTTCATGATCAAGCAAACATACATGAAAGTCGAGTGTGGTACTTGCAGAAATCAATTATTTTTTATTCCTTACTCAATGCATTATAACTTTCAGCCTATATAATAATCAAAGGAAACAAAATAGGAATCTCACCAAATAGAAAAATAAGAAATATCTATTAAAAGAAACATAATTAGTGAAGTATATCTTGATGGAAAGAAATAAATTCCTTCATAATCAAGTTTATGAATCGACACATTCCAACACTGCCCATCAAGCTAGATTATATATGTTGTACAAACCAAGCTTGGACACCTTTGATAGTGCTTTAGTGAGAATATTAGCAATCTGAAGTCGTGTAGGAACGTATCTTAGTTAAACAACTCTATTGTTAATATTTTTTTGAGATAAAATGTCAATTAATCTCGATGTATTTTGTTATATCATGATGCAAAGAAATTTTTGGTTATAATAATAGTTGTTTGGCTATCAATGAACATCTTAACTATATCTTGTCTCAACCTTAAGTTCCCTTAATAGACTTTGAATCAACATTCTCTCATGTATTCCTAGTGCACAAGTAGGATATTCAAATTTTGCACTACTCTGAGAGACAAAAAGTCGCTTTTTTCTTTTCCACGTGACAAGATTGCCTCAGACATATGAACAATATCCAGTGGTTGATTTCCTATGAGTCCCATCTCATGCCCAACTAGCCTTTGTGTATACCTCAATCTCGCAGTTTTCAAATCTTTTGAGTAACCCATATCCAGGGATCATCTCAGGTATCTCAGGATTTTGTTTGCTGCTTCCTGATTATTCTTATTTGGATTATTCATGTGTTACCTGCATCCTCGAGAACCTGCATGTTGCGGCTCTAATCACGGATGGTGGTGGAATAATGTTGTGATGCAGGAATAGTTTGGTGGGGGGTATATTAATGCTATACACAAGCTACAATCTATTGGAAGGTCTCTAACGGACCCACCAGCTAACTTTCCCTCTTTTTCGGAGCGGACAACTACCACTTTATCTTATAATAGACTGTTCGATCAAGCACCCAATTGCAACATGTTGATTGGAAAACTTAGGCTTCATCCTTCGGAAACTATGTTCTAATGGCAGCTCTTGCATAATGTCAGCCCAACCAATTGTTGGCTTCAGCAAAGAATTATCGGTGATGATCCTGCATGCCCTTGGGGTTGCAGGGAAGAGAAAGACTAAACTCATATTACCATTAATTGTAGAGTCCTCAAGCCTACTTGTTAAACTCGTTAGAAATGGTGTGTTGTGATCCCGCGGTATTCCAGCTTTGAGGCGTGTGAAAAGTTGAAGAATCTTCCCAGGACAAACAAATCCATTGGCAAAATGCTTCATGGAGTTATTTACCAGTGTTGGCGAGCAAGGAATGCTAAAAAAACATGGTCGGCTCTATGGTACTCTCATAGTGATGGCATTGACAGTCCTCTCTTCCAATACCTGTACGCATTGCTTTCCAATTCAGAAGCACTGAGGTACCTACTAGCACCCCCCCCCTCCCCCGCCTTGGTTAGTGAATGGTGATGGGGGTGTTCTTACCATCAAATTTTGTCAGTGTGGAAATTATCATTCAGAGTGAAGTTGACAATTGTAGGGTAGTAGCGGGTCCGTGGGATAGCTCTCACATAGAGATGGAGGCGGTGCTCTATTTTGGCGCATTGATCGAACCATAAATGTTGGAAATGCGAGGGGTGGTGTGATATCAGAAGAGAGAACTCAAACCACAAAAGAACAACTTTTATTAATATGAAAATAAGGTTACAACACACACAAACGGAAGAATAGCATCACTAAAACATAAAACCGACACAAACAAACACCTCTAAGGTGTATTCCAAGGGCGGTGGAGGTCGGCTGCGTGGTTTGGGATTGTTGGCAAGGATGGTAAGAGCAAGGAAGTGTTAATGGAAGTGAGGAAAGAGTGCAAAATTGCTAGAACAAGTATGGAGGATTGCAGGTGGTCGGGGGCAGGCAAATTGGTGGTTGGAAGGTGTTGGATAGCAAGGACAGCAATGAGGAAGCTCCGGGACAACAAGGTAACAGCTGTAGGGGTGCTGGCAGGATGTCGGGATGGGTCTGAACAGACTGGACAAGAGGTTGTTGTAGCAAAAACAGGGTTAGCAGCGCAGGGGAAGCGATTGAGGATGGTTGGTGTCTAAGGGAAGCAGAAGAGATGAAGTAGGGAAGGTAAAAGGGGAGATACAATCACCTCAGAGTAGGATATAGTCGGAACACTACAACCTCCATGGATACAGCCCTAGAACGGGGAAAAGGATTCCATACAGGAAATCCGAAATCAACTCACAGCCAAAACTCCCTAGACTCTTAGCAAACCAGCATACATATAGCCCTAGCAAGGCTAGAAACAATAAAGGAAGAAGAGGTGAAAGGAAAGAGGAAGAAAGGAAACTCCTATAAAAGGAATGGGTGGGAATGCTCAGAATAGCCATTAAAATCATTTCCTAAGGAGAAGCAGCAGAAAAGGAAGCAGGAGAGGGGCAGGGGAGGCCGCTCACCCCGTTAGAAACCTCGGCTGGGCCGCTCGGCTCGGGATCACCCTGGACCAGCCCCCAAATGGACCGGTCAGGTCAATCCACTTCTCACTTGCGCGGGAATCTTCCACGCCAGCTCTCGCTCGCAAAAGAGCTCTCCCCACCTGCGTCGTGGTGATTGAAGGGGACAATTGTAATGTTATGGATACTCTACGGCGTTCCCTTGATGTTTCGTTTTGGAGTTAACAAAGTGACTGGAGACTTGAGCTGGCTTTCTTGAAGAACATCCGGCATGTGAGTTTTTCTTAAACATCTAAACTTAACAAAAAGGCGGCCATTTTTGTGCACAGCTTGCCTTACATGATGGTTTTTGTGTTAAAGGTCAATAGAGTAGTCATCTCTTACTCTCTTTTACTATAAGGGATAAGATTTTTTACAGGGTTACTACCTAGTAGCCTCTTTCTTTTGGTTTTTGGTGGCTTATTTAGCCTCATTTTGAAACTATTTGTTTTAATATTAATGCAAAATGCACACCCTTCACGTATAATTGATGTGTTGTCTTAATAAACTGACTAGAGTAAGCAATATCAGATCTTATGAGTAATAGAAAGAGTAATTTTCCATAAGTCTTTGATATCTTCCTTTGTCAACTGGATTATTTTCTTCACTTTTGTTCTGGCTTTTGTTGGAATTCATGAGTGTCTCGGCATGCTTACACCCAAGCATGTCAATTGCAGTCAACAGGTCTAAGATATACTTTTGGGATATGACAATTTCATCCTTAAACTGAGCCATCTCCTTTCACAGAAACTATAGAAAATTCTCGGTGTTTGATCTCAAATTTTTTTGCAAGCATTCTTTTTAGCCTGATAATTTCCACTAAATCATGACATGTCGTAATAATAATTTCTACTTATATTACGAGAATAGCAATTTTGCCTCTATGATTGGATTTAACAGATAGAGTATAATCAGTTTGACCCTGATGATATTCATTTGTAAACACTGATTTAGTAAACCTGTCAAACCAAGTCCAAGGAAATTGCTTCAATCCATACAATGACTTCTTGCAACCAACATGTTATTTGATCTATTCTCCAACCTAGAGATAGTCATATAGACTTCTTCATCAAGTTTGACATTCAAGAATACATTTTTGAGATCAAGTTGGTATAAAGGCCACTCTTGATTTACTGCAATAGAGAGTAGAACACAAACCGTATCAAGTTTCGCAACAGGTGAAGATTTCTTGATAATCAATTTCATATGAATGTGTGAAGCCCTTGGCAAACAGTCAAGCTTTAAATCTCTCTACACTTCCATCTTCTTTTGTTTTTTATTATAATAAGATTGTAAAATCTGAATCGAGAAGACTTGCTAATGGAAAAAAGCAAGAGGACTTATAGTTCGACTGCTCGGTTGGACAAGTGAAAAAAAAACTAGAGACAAGTGCACAAATCTTGATTTCGATGCGTTCGACATTCGGCGAGAGATGGTCGGGCCAACGACGTGTGAGATGGTGGCTGGGGCAAACCGAATCATTCGCCTCTTTAGCAAATCAAAGAGGAAGAATACTCTATTTCAATCGACATCTCTCGGATCCAAGAAAGAAGAGAGAATGACTCGTAACCAAAGAAATCCTTATCGCTAGAGGTTGCACAGAATGAACATAAGAAATCGGATGTTCTTTGGAAATCAGAAGGCTTGGAAGGAGAGTTGGATCTGTGAAAAAGGTTATGTGATCCGTTCAAATGAAAGGGACGAAAAAGTTGATCAGTTCAAATGGAATAGATGAGTGAGAGCTCCGTTCGAATGGAAGAGACGAATGACGGTTGTGGCTCGAAACCCTATCTCCTTCAAGCACGACAATGGAAGCTGCGACTAGAGCGAGCTAGAGATGACCTTTAAGGAACCAGCAGCTCGTATGCCAGAAAGAGATGAAGTTAATGACAGTTGTTCATGCATACAAGGGAGACGGAGTTGTTGTTCGAAGGAATTAGTTTCGTAGCTCTGATAATATGTTGGAATTAGGTAAAAGTTTTTTATTTCTTACTCAATGCATTACAAGTTACAACATATATATAGCAATGAAAGAAAACAAAATAGGAAAAAAATAAAAAATAGGTAGTATCTAATAAAATAAAATATAATTAGGGGACTATATCCTCATGGAAGGAAATTAACTCCTTTCTAATCAAGTCTACAAATTGGCAGTTTCCAACAGCACTCAACCATAAAAGAAATAGGTGCAAGCACGTGTGAAACTTATGGTGAGAAATAATAACCTTCAGAATTAGAATATAATATTATATAGAAATCAATAGTTAGAATCACATTTTATACTTCAAGTGATAATATTAATAGGGTGAGAATTCAGATGCTATTTGTTGCATGTAAACTCTTCAGTGTCATTTAAGCTCTGAAACATTCAGTGGGTAAAAAACGTCAAAATTCATATAACCTGTCAAGCATAACCACAACCGGACGGCCTTTCAACTAGATATTTAAATACATGAACATCAAATAACTTCAATTGTATTAAATCAATAAACAGTAAAAATAGTCTAAAACTCATAGAAATAAATGTTTTGATAAATTCAGAATAACATTCTATTTTCTACAATAGAGAAGAGTCTAATATTCTCATTAAATCCTAAATATTAACCTAACCCATCAAAAATAAAATACAGGATATGATAAGACCCATGGCATGCAATAAATAGCTTTTAATCAATAAGATTCAAACTTGTTCAACTCAGCCTTGTGTGTTTTTGTTGGATGTAAGATTCCTGATGATAAAGGTGTGATAAGAAAATTCCGGTGGGAGTTATTTGATGAGGAACAACAGCCAGTCTATCTCAACATATTGTAGCTGCAGTAACACAACCACTTGTTATGCATGTGCGGCTATTTTGGAATTATTGTTTATACACCTATACGCAACTGTTTGGAGTACTTGTTATGCAACTTGTGCTTTCTATTTCTGTGCACTAACTGCGGCTTTTTCTATTATGTAGGTCCTACCTGCAGAAGATTCTCTAAGTGCTACCTGGGACTACCCTTTCGAAATTATCCACAAGTTGCAGGATTCAATTTTCTAGGATTTCCATCCCAAACAGGCCAACTGTTGGCTTATTTAAGGCACAATTTTTTAAAATTTTCAATTATTTCTGAGTGAATTTTTGAATTGTATAAAAGCAATTGACAGTTTTCTAGAATATATTAGGCCGGCCACATCCAATAATCTAAAGATGACAGTCCTATAAACACCAGTTCTGATACAAATTATGCAGATGATGGATAAAATTTTATTGCGCTGGCCCCTATGGACATTTAAGTCTTTTGTAATTTATTATTATTTAGTATAAATAGGCTTCATATGCTTAGGGTTAGTGTTATGCATGAGATTATTGTCTATGAGTAGTAGGGTTAAGGTTATGGAGGGATTTCCTACCTCTTGAATTCTAAGATTTGGAAAAGATTGTCTGCCTCTCAAATTCTAGGTGCTCATCTTTTAAATATTCAGAGTTGTAATCACTGATCTGATTTACTTTCGATGGAATAAAATATACATTATTTATGTCAGAATTTCACTGGAAAACCATCTCGGCCTATCAAATTAGTGTCAGAGCATTTAGGAAAAGATCGATTGTGCCTAGTCACGATCTGAGAGCCAGAGTTCCAAACAGTCACAATTTGGAGTTAGTGAAGATGCCAACATCAGGATTGTGGTTTACAGGGCCAATGATGAAGAGAGGGCATAGACGCAATATAATCACGATTTTGCTTGCTGCAACGATGGATCGGGATCGCGTACAGACATGGACACAACCACAATTTTTTCCTGCCTAGGAAGCCAATGGAGGTATCGTGGTACAAGCATGTGATACGGTGGAAAAACAACTGTAGAGAAGTCGACAAATCACGACATGCAGAAGTTCCTCACCACTCTTGACTGAAATTCATGATCGGGATAGTGACGTGAAGGAACACCACGTCACTCATGACTGAAAACTGCAATTGGAATATGCAACCTCATGGAATCCTGATAGCGAGAGTCCAACAATAGAATTTCTTGTGTCGAACCCACATACATAAAGTCAGATCACGGCTTTCAGAGTTCTACATGGTTTCCATTAGTTTTGCACCAGTCCGTGTACAAAATTCAGAGAACGCGACTTTCTGAGTTCCACGCATGCTGAACCTATGTAAAAACACTCAAAAACTCACAATTCCATCATAAGGGAGTTCCAAAACCGTACAGAATTATGGAGGCCAAGAAAGCAGAAGATATGGAGTAAAAAATGGAAGAAAAGGTGAGTCAAATCATATTGGAAATGGACTATTTCACGTCAATGGAGGGGAGATTCAACGTCTTGGAAGAAATGATAAAGAATATTGCAAATTTCCACACAAATCCTCCATCGCCTATAATGGGATCGAGTGAAGGAATTAGAAGGGTACTCAGATGAAAAGATTTAAGAGAAAATAACACAACATCTGGACAGCTAAAACGAACGTCAGCAGTGGAAATGGGACAGCGTGTAATTCAACGCTGGAGAAGATCGTTTTGAAAGATTTCAACCCATTATAGGAAACCAATGTGGGTGGGACCACTGTGATGGTTGTATCTGTGAGTGTCAGTGCCTTTTGTTACAGCAACTTTTCTGGTGGAGGGAGATCCAAAAACCTATGATGAATGGCGAGCCACACTTATGGAAGAGATGAAATCAATATTGCTCTAGAAAGGGAACTCAATCCAGGCTTTATAGATGGCATGAACTTCGATCAAAGAAATTGGGGAGGAGAATCAATGCAAAGGAAGCTACAGAAACCAATCTTTGAAGGAGAGGATGACTATGGTTGGGTTTATGAGATAATTTCATGTTAATAGGTTGACGGAGGAAATAAAATTGATGGGGGTGGCTCTATATTTGGAAGGAAAGGTTCGAGCATGATATCAATGAAGAGAACATCATTCGCAAATCCGAACGTGAGAAGAATTCAAGGACCAATTATTGGAGAGCTTCAAAACAACGAGAAGGGGGTTTAAATAAACAATTTTTGCATTGGTCTTGGGCCATGAAGTACATGGAGAAATTTGAAATGATATCTAGCTTTTTTAGATGGATATAAGAAGAAGTGCTAGAAGGCAACTTCATGAAAGGGTTGAAACCAAAGATTCAAGCATCACTTAGCCTACAAAGAACGCGAGAATAGGGGGAAACCATAGAATTAACACAGTTGGTTAAAAATAAAAATGCAAACATGCTAATAGGAGCAACCACAAGTGGAGCACCATATCGAACTGCTACAACCACAACGATACCGAAAGCTCAAACAACAAAAGTCCAGAGGGAGGCTCCACGGGATAGGAATAAGGGGTCGTGATAGGGAGCAACAATCAAATGCCTTACAGATATAGTGATTCAGGATAAATGGGCCAAAGGGTTTTGTTTTCGGTGTAATGAAATTTTTCCCAGGACAATGCTACAAAAATCAAACATTACAGATTTTCACAGTGTGTAACAAGGAGGCAGGAGATGCGGAAACATAAAATGTTGTGGGGGAAGAGGAATGCTCGCACTTCGATGTAACAAAAGACTTATTTAACTTGGTGGTGGAATTAAAATCAAACCACTATGGAACTTCAAGGGTAGATCAGTGAACATGATGTAGCTGTGTTGATAGATAGTAGAGCTCCCACAACTCCATATCTACTCAAATAGTGAAGCAATTGGGGCTTTAAATGACAGACACAATAAGTGTTGGAATCTTGATGGGGACGGAACGATGGAGAAGAGCAAGGGAGTTTCTAAATGTGTGATTTTGATACTGCCAGACATTCAGGTGATGGAAGATTTGCTTCACTTGGATTTAGAGAGCACTACCGTGATATTAGGTACAAAAAGGTTGCAATTCATAAGGGAGAGAAAAAGAAATTTAATATTTTTTACCATGGAGTTTCAATAGAAAGATAACATGGTGGTGCTTCGCGGTGACCCTAGTTTGTGCAAGACCCTGATATCAGCGGATCCACCAAGATAATGTTCCAAAAAAATAGGAGAAATAATATGTATTTAATTCCACCAAAAGTAAATCAACAATTACAGCTCCGAAAAAATAAAAAATAAGCACCTACAGTTCGAGAGGTGGGCGATCTCTCCCAAATTCTATAATTCAAGATGGAGGAAATCTCTCACAAACCCTAAACCTAAAACTCAAAGACAACAATCTCATTCATAACCCTAACCCTATGCATATTATCTCTATTTATACTAAACAATAATAAATAGAAAAAGACTAAATTGCTCTTAGGAACCGGCATAACACTATCCCATAAATTATTTGATCAATACATTAACTTTTGATTCTACTTCTCATATTTATTGTATTGCATCTAAAGAAAGGAAGGATTTGCACATTTAGTGTTTTATGGGCATGGAACCCTAGATTCCTTTTAATGATCTACATGCATTACATCAATCTAATTTCATTGGGTAATCACTTATGTTCTCAAATAAAGAATCATGCAACTAATTATAACATTTTTAAGTTTTTGTTGGTGTGTATAAAAGGCTGGTAAAATTTAAGACAAATAATAAGATTGTGGTACAGTTGAACCCCAACAGCTTACCTTAAAGAACCATTAACAAGTTAAAAGTAAAAATATATAACAATTTAAAGTTCTACCGTGCATTGGAACTAACAAATTTGTTTCAAATTGCAAGAAGTTTTAGCATTCAATCCAGTTTTTAATGTGTCTAATTTAACCTTATTCACTAACTTCTTGAAAATTTAAATTCTTCATTCACATCCTCATGAAATTGTGTAATATAATTTGTCAAGCAAATCTACACAACTTGTTCTTGAAGTGATTTTGGATAATAAAATTGTGCTCACCATTAATGATGGATTCCAAAGATAACTTATACACTAGTATGATAAACCTATTTGTGATGACACCAGAATGTATGTCCTAGTTTTCCTAAATTCCTATTTTGCTTGATGAAATTCTGAATGCTAAAATGATCGTAGTCGATTTTTCTAAGCTGGCAAATTTGATGCAGAAGATGTTTACACTGTGGAAGCATAATTTGAATAAATGACGAGCAGCTTTTTTAAAGTAATAATATTTCATAATTTTCTTTTCTAATTATTTATGGACATGTAAGTGATGATGTAACCAGTGAGAATAGGATGTGTGTTCTTCTATGTATGATTCCATGATTTTGGGCCTATTTATTTAGAGTTTCTAAATTCAAATATCCATGTTTATCCTATTTCGCTACTTGTGCTTGTTTCTATATAGTTGTGGTCATGAATATCCTTCACATATGCTTACCAACATCACCATGATCATGAATTTCCTAGACTGCTAGGTCTAGACAACAGGCGCCTTCTATTTCACCACAAGGAATTTATATCCATGAAAGCATGCACACCAATCCTAACATTAGTCCATACCTATTCCCCGAAAACCTATCTTGCTTTCCCTGTAACTTTCTTCTCATTGATTTTGAATTTGAAGTCAATAGCTGTTGTTATTTGGATCCACAAAAAGATACAAGATTTCACAAATCAATAAATCAAGGGAAACATGGGAATTATAATATCAAGATAAGATTTACAGCGTGTAATTTAACCTTTAATTAATCAAAATTACATACATCTAGTCAATCTATGTGCGATCATTAGTTGTAGGATTCCATTGAACAACACAAGCGTCAACAAATTATGTGAAAATTTATCTCCACGTACAAGCGCATGGCCTGAATTTACCACATAGTTGATGTCTTCTTTCCATAAACCTTTTTAATCAAAATATTTTGATGTTAGCTTTACAAGAGTTTTGGCAAAATTAGAGAGAACTACGATTTCAATTGCAGAGTGAATTTTAACCACTCAATTTTTTTCAAGTTCCATTATATCATTGATTTTTTAAATTTTGGTCAGCCATGAGTTTAAAAATAAAGAGTTTTAAAGATAATGTTGTAATATGACACAATTTCATGAGGAGGGAATAATATTGTGCAAGAAAAGATAAAATATAAGAAGTTGTATTATAAAAATTAGTTTAAATGTAAAAGCTTACAGAACTAGGAAAATATAAGGTTTCTTGTAAAGAGGCTAAAAGAATAATTTGCGACGCTAAAAATCTCGTTTTTAATGATCTTTATGATAGATTATATATTAAAAAGGGTAACATATATTAATAAACTAGCCAAACAAAGAAAAAAGAAAAGTAAAAATTTTACTCAAACATATTAAAGATGAAAATCAAAAAGTATTTTTTTAGATGAAGATATTCATAGGTGGGTGAGCTATTTTGATAAATTTTTCAATAAAGTTTCTGACATTACAATCAATCTTAGTGATCTTAATATCATTAATAACAATAAAATATTTTATTTTTACCATCGTATTAGCAAAAAAAAAGTTGAAGCGGCTTCAAAGAAAACCAAGGGTGGAAAATCAGTAAGTCAAGAAAATATCCCAATTGAAATATGAAAATATTTAGGAGATTTGAGAGTTTCTTGGTTTACTAAACTTTTAATATTATTTTAAAAACTAAAAGGATGCCTAAGGAGTTGAGGAAGAGTGTTTTGGTCCCCATTTCTAAGAATAAAGGGATGCACAAGAGTGCGCCAATTATAGAGGAATTAAGTTGATGTGTCATACTTTAAAATTATGGGTGAGAGTAATTGATAGGTCAAGTCGTGTTACAAAAATTTCCAAAATTAGTATGGATTTATGACGGGCAGATTTACGATGGAATTGAGAGGCTTGATGGAGGAGTACAAAGAAAATAAGGAGTATCTACATGTGATTTTTATAGATTTAGAAGAAGCTTGCGATAAAATTCCAAGAGAAGTTCTTTGCAGAGTTCTAGAGAAGAAACATGTACATATGACTTATATTTATGTCATTAAAGATATATATACTAGAGTTGTTACTTCTGTTTGAACAGAAGGAGGATTGACCAACTACTTTCCCATTTCAGTTGGACTACATCAGGGTCGGCTTTAAGTCCATATCTTTTTGCTATAGTTATGGATGTTCTTACTGGACATTTACAGGAGGGTTTACCATGATATATGCTTTTCGTTGATGAAATCCTTCTTGTGGATAAGACTAGAGAAAGGGTTCGGGCAAAACATGAATTATAGAGGTATACATTGGAGTCCAAAGGCCTTTGTTTGAGTAGAACTAAAACTAAATATATTGAATGTAATTTTAGTAGTAGTAGCTCTAGTGGAAAAGTTGTAACTATGGATGATCAAATCATTAAAAGGTGTGAACATTTTAGATATTGGGGCCTATTGATCAAAGTGATGGTGATATAGACGGAGATGTTATTAGTAGAATTCAAGTGGTTGGTTAAAGTGGAAGAATGCATAGGGCCTATTGCATGATAGAAAAGTACCGCTTAGATTGAAAGGAACATTTTATAAGATGGCGGCGGGACCAGCAATGCTCTATGGCACAGAATGTTGGCCTTTAAAAGAGAAGCATAAAAAAAAGTTAAGTGTTGCTAAGATGAGAATCCTTAGGTAAATGAGTGGCTTGACACTTAGAGACAAAATGCAAAATGAATATATCCGTGATAGGGTTAGTTTAGCTCCAGTGACGGACAAGATTAGAAAGAGTCGTCTTAGATGGTTTGGTCACATTAAACGTTGACCATCTGATGATCTGATTAAGAGAATAGATGTTTTAGATTCGACTGATGTTAAGAAAGGAAGAGATAGACCAAAAAAAACTTGGACTTATTGTATAAAAAATGATCTTAATTTATTAGAATTAAATGAAAATATGACACTCAATACGACTCAATAGAGACAAAGAATTCATGTAATTGACCCCACTTAGTTGGATAAAGGCTTCTTGTTGTTGTTGTTGTTGTTGTTGTCGTCGTATGCCATGAGTTTACCCATATTATCATTTTGATAGGAGCTTCTCATCTTATATAGTTAAAGCATAAAACAACAGTTTTTTGTTTAACCCGTGATCTTTGCTTTGAAAATGCTAATATATTTTGTATGAACGCCAATATAAAAATTTGTTCCGACCTAAAATTTGTTCAAACAGACCATCTAACATCTTAAATCAAATAGCTACTTCGATAAAAAACTTATTCCAACCAACCATCAGCTAGTTGGTGGAGTGATCTGAAGTTGAGATCTATGGTTCAATTCTTGGAGCATAAAAAAAAATTAGCTAAAACATGGCCACATGGACACGTAATAGCATCCAGAAGATATATGATGATCATTTTAAAAGTAACAAAAAAGCAATTCAATATATCTCAATCAATTATCAATATTCTTTCAATCACTCTTTTTCATTCACAAGGCAGGTAATAATCATATATATATATATATATATATATATATATATATATATATATATATATATATATATNGGATAAAAAACTTATTCCAACCAACCATCAGCTAGTTGGTTGAGGGATCTGAAGTTGAAATTTATGGTTCAATTCTCGGAGCATAAAAAAAAAATTAGCTAAAACATGGCCACATGGACACGTAATAGCATCTAGAAGATATACGATGATCATTTTAAAAGTAACAAAAAAGCAATTCAATAAATCTCAATCAATTATCAATATTCTTTCAATCACTCTTTTTCATTCACAAGGCAGGTAATTATATATATATATATATATATTCAAATGTAAGTTAATCTCCACAAACACAAGGTCAAGTGCAACAAAAGAAGATCCGCCTGAAACTATGAAGTTCAACAGGAAAAGTAAATATGCTTACTTTCTTATACCTTTGCATCCAAAGGCAGCAAAATTGAGCAAAGCCTGTATCTTTTGTTTTCTTTCAGAACAAGCACCATATGCGTGTCACAGAAATCAACATCCTCAAGTGAAACAGCAGGTTCCTCGAGCATTACATTCTGAGTGATGACATTGAAAAGAAAAATGATTAAGCATTAAAAACCTTTCAGACGACTGCAATCATAGATTTAGCTGGAAATTTTTAAGAGAAAGATCCTAAAAAATCTAGTGTCAGCACACCTTTGTCCATACAAGTCATGCAAGTTATGTATAAGAGAATGAGCACCACCTTATTTAACTTTCTCGAAAATTATTTTCACTGACCATCATAAAATATATAGTTGTTGATGTATCATAAACTATGTACAGTTGTCCGAGACAATGTCACAAGCTATAGAATTTTTGTTGGGTAAAATCATCATTCTTTTTGTCATTGGGATCTTTTCAAGCTTTATTAGAGAAATATATCAGTCAAAATTGTTAACCCAAATAGGATTACAAATTAAAATTTAAAATAATTAAATTTATATCTACAAGCCATATAAGTCATGTCTGTAATATAATATAAAGATACTTCTAACAATTAAATATAACAAAACTAATTAAAATCATAAAAATAATATAACTTTTAAAAAATAAAAAAATTCAGGAAAATGCTAGAATAAGTTTTTTCATGACTTACATTACATCAACTCTCTTGTAACAAATAGAATTATTTGTCATATCTATCACGGGGCTTGGAATTAACCAAGACAGTAACAGACGGTCGGACGGTGAAATTAAATTTTTTATTATTCTATTTCAATCCCTAAGAGTTTAATATACAAACATTAATTGAAATAACCACAAAAGAAAAAAAATTAATTAATTAAGATATCAAATTTTACTTTTTTGGTTGCTGATTTGGCCTTCTGTATTTTTGCCTCTATAATTAATCTTATTCAAAAATTAAAACCTAAAATATTAAACCAACATAATTAAACATCTAAGATAACCCAGTTGGGCAATCACACTTCTAAGCCATAACAACCCAAGAAAAAAAAAACAACATGCATGTTGGTATGTCATATTTCACTATAGAAAACTAATAGTAATATAATGTCTGTGTTTATAATATTTACTCAATAGAAATACCCTACAAATCTAATTGCATTAACTTTAACTTTAGTTTTCAAGATTCAATCTTTAACTTTAATGTTATTTCGTGCTTTTAACTTTCACATGTCTCAGGAGCACCGTAAAACATACCTAACACAGCCTGGTCGTTACTATCTCGTTGGTACAACGATAAGTGATCTAAATTACATAATTATCAAGTGTGGAAGCATATCTACTCATCCCTGGCTGATATTATTCTTTTGGCATGGCAATTAATAATCAAAGTTTCACAATTATCTAATAAGATAGAAAAGTATCAACATGCGCGAGTACATTGGCGTCCCCAGCCAGTATTATAGGGGGTGCACTCCTCTTAAAATGCATATATAAGCATTCACACACACAGTTATAAATATTTTTTTTATGAAAAGCCCAAGGGCTAAATCTATTAAAATAGGAAAGATACATAAATATTGTATGAGAGGGCCCAATAGAGGCACCCTACCCATACGATACAACACACACAAACACCCCAAAAGATAAATGATATAGGAAAACCAAAAAAAAAATATACCAAAATCTCATAAAAGAAGTAGCTAGGGACGAGCCAGTTTAGTCCTGCCTCTGCCTCTAGTTCTAGGGCGAGATCCAGATAACAAATTGTTGAGTGTCAAGTCATTTCCCGAAGTAACCAAAGTATCATCCATTAGGTTAACAAGTTGAAGTTTGCCTTCAATCTTCTTCTTCCTCCTTGAATAGACCTCTTATTCCTCCTCAAAAGACTGGCTCATCTGATCATCGTGTTGGTAAGCAGAACGTCGGGCAGATAAAAGATGATGAGAACCAGAAGAAGGATTGTTAACTGTTGCAACGACTGTAGATTCAAGTGTGTGTGAAGCATGAAATGTCTCCTCTTCGACTAATGTTTCCTGCAACTGAGGAGGGTTTGAAAGTGTAGGTTGCTCAGCAGGGCCATCCAGCTTCTCATCGATCGCAGAAATAGTATTTTCAGAGGAAGGATTCACAGGGGCGATTAACTCAGACACCATAACCTGTTCTGTGGTATTTTTCTCTTCAGATTAAACAGATATATCCAAAGCAGTGGGGTCAGATCCATTCTTATTCACATGATCTTTAGATATCAAATTAGAATGAAGCTTATAGCATTTATCAAGGTTGTGCCCAAACATCATACAATGAGAACAATAAGGAGGATTATGTTCCATAACAATTTGTTGTCAATATCCATTGTGAGTTGTGGCCCAACCAGATTTTAGTAACATCAGATAAAGTAATATCTCTTTCAACAAGTATTCTGGCCACAGAAGGTCTTGTTAGGTTAAAAGTGGGTAGATCTAGCTTCAAATAGTCCCCAAGTATGGCACCAATAGAGTAAAGAACATGATGATGAAAAAAATGCAGCTTGAGATTAGGTAGGCTAAACCATACCGATACAGTAGGAGATTCGCGCTTGGGGTTAAAATCAGGAAACCACTTAAGTAGCTTCATTGGTTTACCAGCAATGTTGAGATATAAATATATATACATACATATATGTATGTATCTATACATATGTAAAGACATATATATATATATATATATGTCTTTACATATATATATTGCTCCAAATTCAATAACAAACAAAAAAACAAAGGGGTTACAAAACTGAGGGGAACCCTCACCAAAACACCCAACTAAACAAACAAATACCTAATATAAGGGAGGACCAAAAGGTCTCCCTTCGAAAGAAATTCTAAAGGAGGAGAAACACTCTTGTTGATAAGAGTCTGTTCAGAGTAAAGCCCAAGTATTGCCAACCAATTAGCAGGTTTGTTGCCTTCCCTAGGAATATAAGAAAAGACAATACTTAGTCCCAACCCCATGTTATGAATACAAGTAGTCCAATATACTAAATTCCAAGGACTAATCATTAGACCATTCAGAATATTGATTAAGATAAGGAAATCAGATTCAAGCCAGAGCTTGCCAATGCCACACCTCCTAGCAAAAGAGATGGCCCAAAAAATAGCCTGAGTTTCTACCTCCAAAGAATCTTTTGCCCATGCAGGAGAGTAGAAAAAAAGCAAGCACTTACCATAACTATCTCTGAAGACACCCCCCACCCCCCATACCAGCAAGGGGGGCCAAGAAGCTACCATTAGTACTCACTTTAATCCAACCTGTAGAGGGGGACAACCATAATATCAGGAAGAAATTAGGAGGCTTAGAAGTATGATGAACTTGCTGAACAAGAATATCAGGAAATTTCCTGTACTTAGAGAGCTTATGAATATACACTAAGCAATTGTTAGCAATCCCATTACCATCCTGCCTTGAATGTTATTAGACAGTCATCTAATGATAAGAGATATGAATTGAGGTGAAAATCCTCTAGCAGTGAGCCCCTCCTCAATGAAACCCCAATGCATGGTGACATAAGCTTTTTTGATATCCAGTTTAAAGATACATTGCCTCCTCTACACTATTTATCCAAGTTCAGTACCAATTCCTGAGCCAGCAGGACATTATCCACAATGCTTCTGCCCTTTACAAATGCAAATTGATTCTCACTGATAAGTTGAGGGAGATGAAGTTGAATTCTAGTAGCTAATACCTTATTAATGATTTTAGACATCACATTAGTGAGGCTGATAGGCCTAAAATGTTCCCATTTTTGCTTAGCTTTGTCTTTGGGTATCAAAGTGATGGTAGAGCATTTAAAATAATTAGGAAGATCCACCCCCCTGAAGAAACTCTGGACAGCATCTATTACATCAGGCTTAATAATATTCCAGGTCTTCTTGTAGAATTCAGCAAGGAATCCATCAGAGTCAGCAACTTTTGAACTATCAATTGAGGCTAAAGAAGACAAAATCTCCTCCTCTGCAGGAACAAAAGCAAGATCAAGGTTCTTAGTGTGTTCCACATCCTGACTGAAAAGTTCCTTCTAAATAGAGGTTCTAGTGCTCTGAGGTTTGAGTAAAAATATCTTGAAAGTAGCTCACAGCACTGGAAGCAATGGATTATGCAGTGTTAAGCCAAATCCCAGCAGGGTCCTGAATCTTATAGATTGTATTACATTTCCTCCTATAGTTTATACAAGCATGGAAATATTTTGAGTTTATGTCCCCCTCACAAAACTTAGTTTTAGCAGCTTTCTGGGCATAAAACTCCTGCATAGAAACGACATTCATCAGAACTTCATTAGCCACAAAGAGATCAGAACTAACATCTGGATTAATTTCCAACTGAGTCTCCAGCTGAGCCACAGATCTTTCAGCTTCCTGCACCCTGACATTAATATCACCAAAGACAGTCAAATTACAATGGGAGAGGTTTTTCTAAGTTTCTTTTGAAGCATCCAAAGTTTAACCCAAGGATTATGATGAGGACAATCCTTCCAAACCTGGGTCACTTGACTAAGGAAATCAGTATGTGAAGACCACATATTAAGATACCTGAAACTAGATTTACTTTTGGTGGGAGATGTTGAAATGGTAATTAGAAGAGGTCTATGATCAGAGCCAGTCATAGACTGGTGATAAACTGAAGTATGAATGAATTCCCTCAGCCGAGAAAAATTAACCAGCACCCGTCCAGTCTTTCCCATTGTTGTCCTCTTCTCCCGGTGTATTTTGGGTCATTGAAACCCAAATCATATAAGCCAGCTAAATGAATATTATCATTAACGCTATTAATCAAATTCAAATCAGGAGGCCTACCCCCAAGTTTTTTAGTAGGAGAGAACAAGCAGTTAAAGTCCCCACCAACTAACCAAAAGAAATTCAAAGACCTGCTAATATCCATTAGATGGCTCCAAAACTCTTGTCTGACCAAGGGTGAGCAACCTGCATAGATAAAAGTGGTCTGGCCACAGCTACCTCCAAGGTTAAAGTTCAGNGAAAGTGGCATGGCCACAGCTACCTCCAAGGTTAAAGTTCAGATGAAGAAATTGTGCATTATCCCCAGAACAATACATTGAATTTCTTTCCTACAAAATATCCAAATTTTATTATTAAGATTAGAAAAATGGTGAAAACCATGGAACTTTTTCAGAATCTTATGAGGGTACTTGGAAACCATAGGCTCCGAGTAGCAATTATCCAAAACTTATACATGCTATTAAAAGCAAGGAGTTTGTTAAGGGACCTAGGATGAACCAGTCCCCTAAGATTCCAGCACAAAAAATTAATCATCCAAAGGAACTGGATTTCCCCCTCCTTCTAGTTCTAGCCATAGATTCCAATCTTCCTTGATGAGGAGCACCCTCAAACAATGCAGGTGCACC
The DNA here is from genome assembly GCA_002079205.1 of Phalaenopsis hybrid cultivar. Classification (NCBI taxonomy): domain Eukaryota; kingdom Viridiplantae; phylum Streptophyta; class Magnoliopsida; order Asparagales; family Orchidaceae; genus Phalaenopsis; species Phalaenopsis hybrid cultivar. Next base: position 88,123 of record JXCR01129088.1, read on the forward strand.
ATCCTGCAAATTCTTTAACTCCAGGGCTCCTTTCTTTTTCTTTCTAAACTTTTGAACATGTCACCCCTTAAATGTAGTATTCATTTGTTGAACCAAATTATCACCTAGAGAAATGCCCCTATTAGGCTCTCCAACAAGGTCCTGATGCAGCACAGAAGCTTGCTACTCAGCAAGAGCAGGTTCTACCTCAACAACCCCATTTTTACCATTCAGTCCAGTTTCTATATCAGTATTCCTTTGAGTGGGAACAGTGTCAGAAGGCCCCACCACAGGAATAGTTGTGGAAGGCACCCCCAAACCTACCCCTTCAGAAAAACTGAAAGAGATAACACCAACCACAGCTTCAGCATTCATGTATATATACACACACACACACACAATTTTTATTTTTCGTCGGACGTAATCATTTCTTATGAGACACCAGCATCCATCAACTAATGAATACATCCATTTTATTGGAATCAAAATGAAATGAAAAAATCTTATAATTCCAATGATAAATTATTATGCAATCAATTTGTGTGCATCCCTTAACATGCATATTTTTAAAGATCATGTAATAATATATTATATTCATCTCTTTTAAAATCGGTTATGTCTGATATATGCACTATATATATATATATATATATATATATATATATATATATATATATATATATATATATATATATATATATATATATATATATATATATATATATATATACATATATACATATATATATATATATATATATATATATATATATATATATATA
>JXCR01129088.1:94442-105331 GCA_002079205.1 Phalaenopsis hybrid cultivar
TATATATATATGTATGTATCTGTATATATATATGTATGTATCTGTATATATATATGTATGTATGTATATATATGTATGTATGTATGTATATATATATATATGTATGTATGTATATANCCCCACGAGGGTGTAACTGAGCTAAGCCGACTCATTAGTTGAGCTCGATGAGCTAGTAAGCTAACCTCAAGCTAGCCTTGACTTGGCTCATTAGCTACTGAGTGGGCTCATTTAAAAAATAACTATAATAAGAATTGTGTCCTATGTATGTAAATGCCCCAATAACATTACAACTTCACAATTTGTTTTGAACCAAGAACAGCCTTGGTAAACTTAATTCCCATTGCAATTTTCAGGCCATCTATATGTTAAAAGTGATGTCTATGGATTTGGTGTAGTGTTGCTAGAAATGCTGTCCGGCTTGAGGGCACTAGACTTGAGCCGACGTAGCGACCAACACAATTTGGTTACTTGGGCTAAGCCATTACTCTCCGATCGGAGAAAGTTGAGCCGCCTTGTTGACCAACGTCTCGAGGGGCGGTACCCATCAAAGGCTGCATTTAAGGTTGCACAACTCATTCTAAAGTGCCTCGAGGTGGAGCCAAAGTCCCGCCCCTCCATGGTAGAAGTGGTGGAAACTCTAGAGCATATTGAATCTACAAAGGGGAGATTAAGAGAGGGAAGAGAGCATAACTCATTGGCATCCTCGACCACTAGCAATGTTGATAGATAAAAGGCCAATTCAAGACCTGGTTGGTTTTTTCATTTTATATCGAAGTCAAATTTACACACATTGCACACAATTCTTATGTATTTACATAATTCATGCTGAAGCTTTCATATTTATATACATAACACTTGGATGCTTTACAGCTCTGCATGAAAATGTGTATTTCATTTTTAAAAAGTGGTGATAGTGTTACTTTTAATGTGATATTACAGATTTTGGTGTCATGTGTAAATATAAAATTTTGGAATGAGATATGTAAATACAGAAGAATTGTGTGCTATGTATATAAATGCCCCTTCTTAATTTTGGCTGGTTTGGTCACCTTTGGTTTCACTCCTAGTTCTAGAAGGCTTGGTTTGTATTTTAGGAATCATGTAACTTTCTGTAACTTACCGGTCACATAATTTTAAGAAATTATAATTTAATTTTTCCTTATTTTGTTTGTGGACGTAAGCATTATTAGAGAAAATTTAAAGGTGTCTGTCAAGCGGGCATTTACATAAATATCACACAATTCTTATGTATTTATATATCTATCATCTAAACATATGTAATACATAAATTTTCCTTTTTTATATTTATACCACCCAAATCATTCATGTCAAAAAAAAAACATCACTATTTTAACTTTTAAAAAGTGAAATACAGATTTTTATACATAGGTAAGGTGGCATATATATGTAAAATTTGAAATTTACAAATTAGACATGTAAATACATAGGAAGTAAGTGGTATGAATGCAAATCTTCCAAAAAAAAAAAAAATGGAAAAAAATATCATACCAGTTGCACATAGCCTAAGCCATTTATAACTAAAAACTTGAATTAATAGATGAGAGCTAATCATTTGGTATTTTCACATTCAAATTTCTTTACAAAAACACAAATTTAGATAATAAATATGTAAATACATGGTATGTATATGTAAATCTACCAAAATAAAAGATAAAAACAATTAAATGGAGATCCTTAAAAAAAAATAATTAAAAATCATATAAAAAAGGGGTATTTACATGCATACCACACAATTCTCACGTACTACAGTACAAAAATTTACATACATACCACTCAAATTCTAAACAGCACATCACAAAATACTATTTAAAAGTGAAATACACCTCTTCATGCATACATTTATAACAATCAAGTGTACTAAGTGTAAATATCAACCTTCAGGCTTTAGTTATGTGAATACATAAGAATTGTGGCATATATATAATTCAAAATGAACTAGCATTTGCTCTCAAAATAAGACATTAAACTCTGACCTCTCGCTCAAAATCTTCCATGAAACATAAAAATTAGGGGTAATATTTCACTCTTGCAAATAGCAATTGGCATGTAAATAGCAAAAAGTGGGGTAAAAGATTTTCAGAAGAAGAGAAGTAAAAGTACTATTTCTCTGAAGCAAAAGGCTCGGGTGAAAATGATTGATAGGAGAGAGTCGTTTGCGAGTCGGGTATGGACTTACCCAATACATTCAGGAACTTCATCTTCTGTAACTCTCTCCCTGCAGAAGAAATTGCAACAAAAAAGTAGGGAAGATTTACATACATACCCACTCAGTTCCTATGCATTTACATATCTAATACCTAATCCTCAATTTTTACATATATATATGCCACCTTATGCATGAAAAGGTGTGCTTCACTTTTTGTTTAAATCAAAATGGTGGAATTGTTTATGTGATATGAAAGATTTTGGTGGTATAAATGTAAAAAAGTAAAGTTTAGGCGTTAGATGTAAATGCCCTGAAAAATAAAATACTCAAAAGGGAATCCCAATCTAGAAGATGTTTAAAATTATATACAGTTGCTCAACACAATAACAATTATTTCTAACATTTTAAAAGCTAAGTTGAAAAATCAATATGGAACCAACATTAGACGTCAGATAAGAATGAAAACAGCAGCAATGATAATGAGAATCCTTCAGGCATAATGTTTTCTTTATAGAGGTAAAGCTGAAATAATGGATCCCATTATGCTCAGGATCAAATACTTGTGTAATATATGAATGTTTGTATAAATATGACGTATACTATTATATTTACACTTTGAACACGGGTCGTTATTCAATGGTTGGACTAGGAACACGTCCTAAACAATCAAAAATAAATCCAACTTATCGATTTCTAGCACAAATGAAAATAAATGAGCCAATCCTCGCTCAATTGAGACCGGATCAAACCTATCGCTAGCCCTAGTATGGCTCGATATGAGCAAGTGGCCTTGAGAATGGTTTGAGATCAGATCATTCATTGTCATCCTCATCATCATTAGTTTTATCCTAACTATTTGGAGCCGGATTTCAAAATTATCATTTTCATTCATGTTGACTTTTGTCAATATAAATGTACAGTAATTGAGAAATCTTAGATAACTCCACAACTGCTAATACTGGTCACTATTTCATTATAAATATGTTTTAATAATGTCAATATATCTTTGAAGTAAATCTTTTCGCTTTAAAGCCTGCCAAGTTAATTTATAAGGTACTTGATCATATTATTTCTAAAAATAAAAAATAAATGTGAAAATCATTTCTCTATTCTCCATATTATACATTAATTATATTAACACAAAAAATCACTTCAATGGTAGGTCTTTGCGGCACAAAACCAAATCGATTCTCCTGAAGTGATGTACATTTTTCTAAGTTTATGTTCCATTAATTGGGCCATAGCTTCTTTGATGACATAAGTTTGATTTCTCTATAGTTTGCATAAGTTTAAAAATTATACTCATTCTGAAATGTTGATATCAATATGCTTCATTAATTATTTGACATCATTTTAATTTTTAAAACTCTAAAAAAACTCATTAACCATATCCTCTAATTCTCCAAATCTCAATTATTAGCTCATATAGACCTAAAAGCTTAACTTTATGCATCATTTCATAGCCAAGTCCCTCTAATTTTGGGGATGAATCTATCTCATAACATCCTCAGTTTTATCGGCAACAAACTTAGATCGTGGCTTAAAGCCTTCAAATGGTCGAAAATGATCGAGCATCCTCATTCCTTAGAATGTTATGAAATAGATTCTATTTGGTCCATAGCTTCTTTGATGACATAACTTTGATTTCTCTATAGTTTGCATAATTTTAAAAATTATACTCATTCTGAAATGTTGATATCAATATGTTTCATTAATTATTTGACATCATTTTAATTTTTAAAACTCTAAAAAAACTCATTAACCATATCCTCTAATTCTCCAAATCTCAATTATTAGCTCATATAAACCTAAAAGCTTAACTTTATGCATCATTTCTTAGCCAAGTCCCTCTAATTTTGGGGATGAATCTATAAGATACTATTTGTTAGGGCATGGGATCGCCCCAAAGAGTATTCAAGGAATCATGAATCCATGAGTCCAAAATGATGGACTAAGCATTAATCAATTTTTTTGGGCACAAAAAATCCTATTGGTGTATCAATAAACATGAAAATGCACTAAAAAAATGTTAATGCACTAATGGTCCCCAAATTTACCAAAGGGCAAATCAAACCTAACATGCATTAAAGTATCACCCTCTTAAAGCAAACTGAGGTTCATCCTCTAAAATTAAATGGAACATGCCATAACTCTGAGTCATCAATAGTCATGCCCAGTACCACTAAATGACAATTGGCTGCATTTTGATCCTCTGAGCCATCCAATCTATCTAGTGTGATAAGGCATCTAACGAAAGAAACTAGTTTTTTTTTTCACAAGAGGTTATGTTCTTCGTAAATTGTCACAATTGAATTAAAATTGCTAACAATACGACTAGCGGCCACATATAGAGCTCATTGAACGATTCAAGAAAGCTTATTGCTCGATATTTGCAACAAAAACAAAACCTTTGCTTGAAACTATCACACTCTAAGCTCCCCAGATTTCTAATTTGGGTTCATTTGATAAAGCCCGAGATGATCAACAATGGTATCCTCACAGAATATACCTCAACACCAATAATATTTCCAACATTTGAAGAGATATAATGGGACAATAACATGTACGCCACCTAGGAAAGTAAACATCTCATTAATTGGAGTGCTCTACCAAATGGGAGGGGTGAATTACTCTAAGGGCATGGGCTAATATTAAATCTTGACCAAAATAAAATAATAATAATAATAAAAGAATACAAATTGAAATCAGGTGAAGTAAACACTGTGTTTGGAAAAGACGTCACGACGATGCAGTTTGTTGCATTTGGAAAAGGCATCGTGGCGGTTTTTTTAAAATATTTCGTTAAAACACAGCCGTGGGTTTGACCCCGCGACCCGTGTTTCTCCACTCTCGACCTCGGGTTCAATTACCTTGCGACCCCTCTTCTTGCATTTCGTCCGTCTCTCTTGGCCCCGCTCCTCTCTCAAGATTCTTCTACCCTAGGTATCTTTCTCCCGTGGATCTGTGGCTCTGGTGGCTAGGCGTTGTTTCCAGTTGGCTATTTTCGGTTGCGAGTGGTTGTTCCGGTGACCCTTACATTCTTCTCCATCTCTTCTCTTTTATTTTCCGCTCATTTTTTTGTGGTTTTTGCACTTTGTGCTTTGTGTGGTGGATCACTTCCTTTGGTTTGGTGGATCACATTCTTCGGTTGGTGGTTATTGCGGCGTGGTTTGTATTCTCGCTTCCCCTCTCCCTTCTCTTTTTAATGCTCGGTTTGGTAATTGTGCGCATGACTGGCTCTGTGTGGTATTCTCTCTTCTACCTTTCTTCTCTGTTCTTCACCTCCTACAATTTCTCTCTTCTTTGTGCGGCCGTGTGCATTATGCTGGTTAGTTTTCTCTTCTAGGTTTCTGCGTTTGCTCGGTTGGTAGTTTTCTATTTGATATGTTCGGTTTGGTGGTTTTGATGCTTCATGTTGCATCCATAATGGTTTTGGTTTATGGTTTTGATGCACTATGATTAGCGATTTGATAATGTTGCTTGGATTGACAATTTGCTATGATCTATTGAGTTCTTTGAGATCTCATACCTGCATAAAACTGTAATTAATTACTATTTTTATCAATTTCTACTTGTGTTATGTCTAATGGGTTGTCTTTTAAAACATTCAGGAAATATGAGCTTGAGGATTTCTGGTACCTCCCGAGAATTGTAGCGCTACTGTGGACTTCAGAGTTCTCTGTTAACTTCAAGTCAGTCAAATAGCTATAAAAGACAATTTTACAAGTGCCCGCAGAAAATCACTAAGAACTATGACTTTTTTCGGTGGGCAGATAAGCTGGAAGATTTCGTTGCTAAGAGTGATCGGGCATGGAGGGTATCATTGGAGAATGGCTTAACTTATAACATATACCGTCTGCATTTAAAAAAAAAAAATATTATTATATCATTAAATCTTATTTCAATAGTCTTTTTCTTGAGTTTAATAATCATGATACTCATTGTTAAGTAAGTTGTATATCTTTTTTTGTATTGTTCTGCACTAGATTTTTGTTTCTAAAGTATAAAATATATTGATATGACAGTTCTGTTGCAAAAAACATTACCATACAATGACACAATTGTTATTTGTCTAGAAACAGCTGCAACACAATTGTTTTCAAATTGCAAAAAATAAACAGACAACCAGTTTATCCGTAGTAGCTTCTGTGCAGCAACTTCCTGTGGCAGTTGCTGAGTAGTAGCTTATTATTAAGTTGCAGTTGCCCCAAACAGACACTAAAAAGCTCACTTTTTATTCTGTATTGATACATTGTTTACGGGCTATTTAACTTCCTTACATCAACATCCTTACATCAACACTGTTTTTGTATTGATACACTGTTTTTGTGCTACTAATTGCTTTCAACAAGAGCATCAAATAGTAAGTTAGACTCCTAAGCCAGAAAATATGGAAAAAATTAAAATAAAATAAGCAGCATAGAAGAGAAATTAAAATGTTATATGATGGGATACCTTCATCCAACAAAAGTTGTATTGCTCTTCTCTCTAGCTCAACAGCGTGCTTGCTACGACCAGCTGCAGATAGCGATCTAAGGCCTGAAAGCCATTGAAATATCAACGAACGAATAGATTATTAATTCACAAATAGAATTTGATCTTCACAATCCATCTACATACTCTGAATATATTTCTCCTGATTAGATTGGTCACAATTTTTCAAAAAAGTCTGCAGACGAACAAATCGTTCTTTCCAATATCCTTCACCCTGGCTATGAGTTTCAGTCTCAGTAGCTGGGGAGACAATATTATGATTTGTTATCAGATTCCCAGGCTTCCAAGAACCTGGAAGAGGTTCTGGTCTCAAAGGTGAAATGAAAGAAGAAGGTGATGAAAACCGAGTCGAAGAACCAGAGAGCTTTGCCTCCTCTTCTTTGGGTGATTTTGTCTCGCTTGACTGTTCCTTCCAATAATTGCTCAAACAAGGCGGATCAGCACTCTCCACGTTTTCTACGCTTAGTTTGCTTGGTTCAACATCTAGCTTACGACGAACGTATACTAAATGTCCACTGTAAATACAGTGTTGTTGGGGATGAGTAGAAGGGCTGCATGGTTGCTCTCTTTTAGTTCCAGATAACTTTGCAGTTTCAGAAATGGATTCCCCATCATTATGTGGCGAAAAATCTAGAGGATTAGAAGCAAAATTATTTATTTCGCTGGGTAAATCTCTTAAAGAAACTTTTTTAGCTGAAAGTGGGGGTTGCTTTTCCCCGCTTGGCATGCTAGCTCAACTGTTGTGATATTTGTATTGTTTAAAGTTCAAAGTAATCTATAGAAGCCCTCACCTGAAAAAATTGTAGATATGATTAATAGAATGAAGAATAATTTGCCATAGAAACTCTGAATCTATACAGATTTATGTATGTCAACAGTAAAATATCTGCAAAAAAAAGACAGAGGATAGATAATCTAATGTAACCATTATAACACCTTAGATATTGAATCCGTGGCTAAACTAGTTTTCTCCATAAAGGCCATTGAAAGTGGAAGCAATGAATTCAATTCATAATTAAATAGGCACAAACTATGCCCATTTAACATTTTCTTGGAGGAGCAAAATAAAAAGAATATACTTGTGTGAGTGCATATGACTTGTAAGAGAATGCACGTAATATATGCAAAATAAATAAGAAACATTACAATAAGAGTATAAAACAAACACAATTCTCTCTCTTTTATGACAAAATAATGACTGCTTTAGCTAGATTAAATATAGAAATGAGTACTGACAAGAAGATGTAGTCAAATCCAATGCACCTTAGCTATGCAACTACCCATTAAGTAACATTTGCCTAATTAAAAGAACTTGGCAACAGCAGAGATGGGAAAGGTCATAAACAATCAAAACTACTCAAAATAGCATGAGCAAAGTTCTTCTTACAGCGGATAATTGAGAGGCCCCAATAATAGTAAAATGATAAAAAGCAGCAAGAAACTCATAAAAATAATATATTCACACGATACACGTTTAGTTCACATAGAAAAGTCATCACGCATCCAAACCATGCATAACCAAATGTTTTGGAAAAACTTTCCACTAAAGAGACAGTCAATTGTAAAGTTCGTATACTTCCAACAACTTGTCCTATTCAGATGCGATAGTTTTGCATCCGGAAGGATTTCAAACCCCTGATTCACCTTATTGGGAATGAATTAAAAGAGCAAAAAATAAATAGATTTAACCATGCTGAATCTATGCAAATGGGAGGATACATACAAGTATAATTAAGCAAGGGGAGCTTTGGTTTTATAATGGATCTCGATTCATTCTAGATAGGTTCAAAATAAGAAGTTCAGAAGAGTTATTTATCCAAAACAGCAAGGAAATAGAATTTTAAAGATAATATGAAGTTTAGACAAAGTTTCATGAGCCAGAAACTAACTCCACAATTCAAGTTAAGCATGGAGATACTCAGTGCTAAATCAAAGGAATATTCTAACCTGAACACAAAGGAAAAAAGGAGGGGAAATCTTCCACAACTCAAGATATTATTCAAGGAGGTTTTATGATCTGTTTGGGGCAGATGCAACTATTTGAAGAAACAGTTGTGTTGCAACTGTAGAAGAAACAATTGCAGAGAAGCTGTTGTTGGTGAAGCTTCGTGTCTGTTTGGTTAGTTCTGCTGTACATCAGCTAAATTGCAGTTGTTTATGAAATAATTACTGTATTGCCCTTTCCAGCCGCCCCACTCCTACACGAAATCTGAAATAGCTGCAATTTAGCTGGAAGTAGAGTGATGGTTGGATCGGTGGACAGCAAGAGCTGTTGCAGGTAAAGAGACGACATATGATGGTTGGTGGCCGGAATGGCTAGACAGTAAGCACTGCTACAAGGAAAAGAGGTGGCAGGCCAACAGGAAGGATTGGGGGTGGCCTGCGATTAAGGGAAGGAAAGGAGAAGGTGTAGGGAGGAGAATATGAGAGGATACATCACCACCTCGAAGCAGGATACGATCGGAGCACCACCTGTCCTCGGATATAGCCCTCGCAAGGGAAAACAGAGACTTCTGCATAAATCTGAAATAACTCACACAAAATAACCCTAATTCCAGCAAAAAGTGTATAAATAAACTCCCATCAAGCGAGAAATTAGAAAGGAAAGGAGAAAATACAGAAAAGGAAGGCAGAAAGTGGTTGGCAGCACTGTCGTCCCTTCAAAGTCTCGCTCCCGCTCTTCCTTGAAGGAACCAGGACCAACCCTCCTTATAAATGCCGCTCTCGCTCGATCTCGCAGGGTCGACCTCCTCATATCGGGTTCGCTTGGTCACCCTGCCAGCCAGTTCAGCCGACTGGCTATAGCGCACGTTATCTCCCGGGATTGGAGGAGCTTCGATTTCATTCGTTGAAGCTTTCAGTTCTTCTTTTGTAATTCTAGCAGCACTTGGATCCCACTGTCGATTGTACTGCCCTCCAAAACACTTGAGAATATTTCCCCACATCGAGCAAGCATCCATCTTAGGCTAATCTTCTAGGATTGCGTGTTATGCATGTAATATTGAATCTTTCAAAGGTAACTCACGGTCGGTTCAATCTGATATGAAGTGAGACTAACCCGAAGCTTCCCGCATGGAAGTGACGCTGGCGGTAAGGTATCGACCATGATATTCTAAAATGCCCTATGCCATTCCTATCCCGTGCCTTAAGCTGGTGTCACAATCCCTTCATCCCTCGTTGTCACCAAAGTTGGTCTCACCCAGGCTACTTTGTTCAAGGAATCACTTTCAAGTCAATTTCATCCCAAAACACAATCATATTATGATCTCGCGTATATCAGCATCTACCTCACACAACTTTGAATGGCTTAGATTTAAAGCATATTTCCAGTAATTAAATTTGATATTTAAAACTGAAAAGGTTCAATGAGCATCTTGTAAAATGATCAATGGTAACCCTTTTCAACTATAGTTGTTATAAGAATTAGCACATAAAGATTGAGTCGTGCAAAAATATGAGAAGAAATTATTATAATGAATGTGCCCCATCTCCATAGCTGCACAATCATGGGCAAAACACAAAGTCGCTTGACCGCATTGTAAAAGTAGCAGTGATTTTATTTCATCATAAATAACAGCACACATATACATGTTCCAGCAAACTATGATTCTGTGCAGCATAAACCCAAGAAGAAGAGGTAGGGTGTGAAGAAGACAGCGCTTTTTGTATTAGCAAGCTAACAAACTCATATTATTGATGCAAAGAGATCTCCTGCAGGATATCAAAGGCCAACTAGTTACAGCAAACTATGATTCCGTTCATGCAGAAGAACTGAAAGATAACTAGCTGCTTTCATGATAGTCTACTTATATTTCTTATTGTGTTTGGTTTACATTCAAGTTAAATTGTTTCTGGCTTTTATTGTTAATCAAGTTTCCTATTCGCTTTGGATTTTATCAATAGTTATGTTTCATGTATCTCAATCTTTGTTTTGTTTCACTAAACCAATATTGCCTCCAAGGTTTGATATCTCTTATAAAAGCACTGGTCTTGTTGATGTAGAAGGGCACAATTAATGCAATCACATTTATTAAGAAAAAACATATTTATGAAATCAGGCAAAAGCTACATAATAAATCAACAGAAGCAAAGCGGTATGGTTTAGTGAGCGAGGGGTGACAAAACCTTCAGGAAGGATGAACTGGTACTGATCAAATCAAACGGTAGAGTTGTTGTGCTGGCCAAAAAAAAAAAAAAAAAAAAAAAAAAAAAAAAAAAAAAAAAAAAA
>JXCR01129088.1:105363-135021 GCA_002079205.1 Phalaenopsis hybrid cultivar
AATGAAAAAGATTTCAGTGACTTAAATAGTTCCCCTAGTGGCGTTATTGTGAAGTTTTTTTAGATAAACAGTGAGATGAGTGAACGAAGTATGGGGATGTGAAGTTTTAAGCGGCGGAGCCCCGATGAGATAAGTAATAAAATGAGCTGCATCAAAGAGTTCTGCAAGAATTATCATAATCCACCTGAAGTTTAAATTTTGTCATTATACAGCAAATCCTAGCCTTATACTAAACCCTTAAACTGGCTCGCTTGGACATAAAACAAAAAGAAACCTCAAATCAATCTGAAAAACCCTAAGGGGCGCTTTGGTAGCAGGATTTTAGCAAGATTTAACCTAAATTCTGCCAAACAGTAAAAATGACATCCTACCGGGTTCTTAAATCCCGTCTTTCCTCCGCTTTGCCATAAATCCAGGATTTCATAAATCCCGCTGAATAACGGATTTACCGGATTTACAGAAGCTGAAGCTCGCGAAGGAGGAGAAAGGAGGAGAAGGATGTAGCATACCTCTCTCAATGGTTTCGAGTAGAAGCTGCCCGGAAGGAGAAAGAGGTAAGTTTCGGAGGTCTTTGTAATGGCTTCCCAGATAGCTCTAATCGTTTCTCCATCGCGGGGGTTCGGTCACGAAGGCCATGTTTTTGGCGAGATCGGGAGAACGGGAGAGCAACGTGGCTGCAGGCTGAGAAATCATTGCATTTTTGTATCCTTCAATCAGACGGTAAATCGTATCCAGACGCCGGAAGCTGCAATATTTTGTCCATGCATTACGCCGCTACATATTTATAATTGAATTACATTGACAAGTAGTAATATATCTCAAGGACAAATTTGTAAATTACCAAAACTTATTTCTAATATAAGATTTGATGTTCCTAAATTTGTGGAAGTCCAACAAAAGAAAGCCTGAGGCGGCCTGGGTGAGGAAAGAAGAGCTCCAGAGAATTCATTAGATGCTAAGGTAAAATCAAAACTTTGCTTGAGAGAGGACTCCATTTACCTCCTTTCAAGGTGATAATTAAGGTATGTGATTGCTGGCTTGCTAGTAGGATTTTGATGATATTTAATTGGCAGAGATTTGGTGAGCATGCTTGTTTGTTAATTCTCGGTCATGAGAAGATGTAGATATATGTGTTTGAGTTTTAAATGACTCTGATAAAGTGATAATCCACTTCACGTGTTTTGTTCAAGCATGAAAATTTTGATTATGTTCAAGTGCAATAGCACAAGCATTATCATAGTGTAAGACTGTGGGAGGTGACGGTTGGTTGGTAATATCTTCTAGTAATTGTGAGAGCAATATGATGCAATGAGTTGTGTTGGTTCTCAATGAGAGGTTGAGCATAAGAGGGGATGCTAGGATCAATGATATGCTACAACAAGCTTGACGAGCCATTGGTTTGGGGAGTCATATGGAGGGCCTTGTCAAGAGCGAGAAAGTAGTGTAGAGTTAATGATGATCAAGTCATGCAATAAGATTAGGACTTGCGACAATCAAGTACAAACTATTACAAATAAGAAAAAAAAATAGTAGTGATGCTTAACTTGATTGGATTGGTTAGAAAAAAATTCATTCAATTACAATTAACTGGATATGATAGATCAATATTCATGAAAAAATAGGATTATAAGGATACGATTAGACACTTGATATAAATTTTTATCCATCTAAATTAAAATATGCATTCAATTTTAAATCTACTTTTATCAAGAAAAGATAAAAATCTGATAAAATAACTTTATTTTAAAAGCTATGAAAATTTCAGCCATTATAATAATGGGCTTAAAAATGTTTGAAAGTTGGCTGGTTTTATATCTGTTATCATCTTATTTGACTTTGGATAACTAGCTCATGGCCTTTTGGACTTCTGTGGACTGTTTTGAGCTTTGATGTTCTTTAATGCATCACAATTTGGTAGTCAGTGGACTTCATTGTTGCAAAGTATTCATGTTCTTAAAGCATAGTCAGCCTATTATCAGTCTAATAAATTTATTTTTCTTAACTCTCCGTGATATTTACTTGTTGCATAGTCGTTAGAAATGAATTGTTTCTATATTTAAGAAATTTTTTAGACAATAATAGTAATTATTGAGATTTTGTACAGGAATACTGTTGTTCTCTTGGATCTGCTTAGCGGAAAACATATTACAAAGACCAGTGACTGCCGAATTTTGTAGACAAGGATGGGATTGTTTCCATAAAGCATAACATATCAAACAAATTTTATTCACATGAAATATCCAAAATCAAAACCTTATTTTAACACAACTTCAACATGTATATTTCACTGTCCAACAACTGTAAAAATTCAAACAGCTCAATCACGTATTGCTTCGCTTGACGAGAGCAGAGATATCGTGCGTCACATATAACACATTTATTATACAAGTACCAAACCCAAATCTTTCGAGTGCTCAAATCCCGAGCTTTAATTCCAACATCGGAGTGATTCCACCTTCAGCAGCCTCCAATGGCGGCGGCATGTTTAAATCAAGCAAGAAGCAATCAGGATCTTGCGAACAGCCAAAAGACGTCGAAGAGGAAGAAGGAGAAAAACGGGTACCAAAGTGCCTTCCTTTCTTCCTCCTAGTTGAACCATCTAAGGAGGAAAAAGGCAATGAGCGGATAACGACGGCGCCGCTGAGTTCACCGGAAGGAGTTTCGAGCGGTGGACCGTTGGCGAGTAGGAGAAGGGTGGCGGCGACTTGGTATTCCTCGTCGGTGAATTGGGACCGGNCTCCTTTCTTCCTCCTAGTTGAACAATCTAAGGAGGAAGAAGGCAATGAGCGGATAATGACGGCGCCGCTGAGTTCACCGGAAGGAGTTTCAAGCGGTGGACCGTTGGCGAGTAGGAGAAGGGTGGCGGCGACTTGGTATTCCTCGTCGGTGAATTGGGCCCGGGGGGATTGCTGCGGCTGCCGCGGGGGGTTGATTCCTCGCCAACCTCGCTCCGGATGGCAGCGCATGTGTCCGAACAGAGCTTTCCATGAGGAGAACTGCTTCCCGCATTCAGTGCACGGCGGAGGGACATTGGGCTGGCTGGAGTGATCTGGCTTTCTCTTGCCCCGTGGCTTTGCGGCGAGCAGTTTTGATGGCGTNACCGGGGGGATTGCTGCGGCTGCCGTGGGGGGTTGATTCCTCGCCAACCTCGCTCCGGATGGCAGCGCATGTGACCGAACAGAGCTTTCCATGAGGAGAACTGCTTCCCGCATTCAGTACACGGCGGAGGGACATTGGGCTGACTGGAGTAGTCTGGCTTTCTCTTGCCCCGTGGCTTTGAGGCGAGCAGTTTTGATGGCTTGAAGCGGCGGGGATGAAAGGAAGGGGTGAAGAGGGGCTGTGGAAGGGGAGGAGGAAAAGGAGGTGCTGGAGGAGGAGAAGGAGCGTTTGAGGTCGAGGCGTCCATGGGTTCGAAGGAACCGCTCTGTTCGGGAGAAATTGTTTAATAAAAGGGGTTTTTATATATGCTGCACACAAAATGTTGGTATTTTCGAATGTGACTCACATGTTAAATAAATTTTAATATTACGAAACTGGCACCAAACTGGCTTCCGTTAACACCACCGTCTCCAGCGCCGTCATTCAGGTTCGAAAAGCTCTGCCGATCGATCACAGCATACAAATAACTCTGGAAAGATGTCCCTGGTTTGTACCTGGTTTCTCAACCTCTTCACCTCCTCCCTCTACATTTCCGGCTTCTTTGCATCTCCGATAGCTTCCCACGTTGNATAAGTAGTATTTCAAGCCAAAATGAGTCGAACATGAACAAACAAATCTTTTTTCGTGTTTAACGCATTTATATATCAAGTGCAAAAAAAAATTGTCTGTGTTCAGCTCATTAACTCAGCGAACTGTTCGCAAATAACGAGTCGTTTTGACAACCCTACTCTACATTGCTTGATTCAACCGATCAAATTGACCGACGAGCATCTCTTCCCCTTTGGCTAGGGTTTGCGCCACATCCACTTTTTCTTTTCATTCTTCTATTTCTCGCTCTCCCCACTGCAATCACTATCTCACTCGATTCTTCTTCACTTCACCACTTCGAATGTGCCACCAATCTCTTAAAGAAGAGACTGATGAGATGATTGATCGAACAAACCCTACATGCTGAAATTTTTTTTTATATATTTATTTATTATCCTTTTTTTGTTTATTACAATTTCTCCACTATAAAATTTCATCCTCGAAATTCATGAACTTGACACAAACTAATCATTGTACAGTATAAACATAAATTAATTACAAACCTTCAAGAAAACTTTGATTTTTGTTAAGTTTAAATAAAAATATATATGATAAATCAAACATCTCAGAAAAAAAATAATTCAACTGAATAACACCCAAACATCTGGAGCATAACAACATAAATAAAATAACACCGCATCCAAAATAAAGTAACACAACTAACACAACACTACTTCATTAATCAAAGTACATAAAGATACTCAACAGTTGATAACTAAAATGATACCCAAATGACAAATTACTCCTCAAACTCTACTAGCATCTACATTAGTAGCAATAGGTTTTTTAGGTTCCCCATTAATAAAGGACTAAACTCTCAGTCGAATGTTCTGCATTGGTTACTCTTTAAGAGGCACTTTATTATTTTGTGTCATCTTATGCAAACCGCTACTAAGAGTAGAACTCTCTTGAAAATTCTTCTAAAATGAATCCCTTTTCTGAGTTAGCATTTGATGTAAACCTATAAGCAGAATTAAGGAAGTTCCACATTTGATGTTCTTATTGTTTGCATAAGTAACATATCTTAGAACCAAATAAGCATTCTCCTCAATGTAGCTTCCCACACTTAGCACATGGATCTGAAGTGCTACTGTCGGCCTGGCTATTAACTCCATCGTCACAGGACTTTACCTTTTTCCCAATAGACTCTCCAAAATGAACCATCCTTGTCACTTTTTCCAAGAACTTCCTATTATGTGAATGTTTATGCTTCTGAGTCTATTAAAAATCAATTTCCACCGCCTACTAGCATTGATTAGTCTTCAATCCCAAGTGACTCTAGTGATTTTATCTTCCACTGGCCTTCATGCTTCAAAAAAAAAACGGTGGCCTCATATCCTAAAAGAGCTTCAAGTTTATCCATCGGTACTCCTTCACTATTACTAGCATAAGACCAAGCATTCTTACCCAGAAGTCACAACAGTCATTATTTCAGCAAAAGCATCAATATTTAAAGTAATTTTTTGGGACATGTCAATTTGTACAATGTCACCCCTGACCTCTTCCTCCTAATCCATAATTCTGAAATAAAGACAAAATAATCTTTAATTAAAATCAACTAAAACTTTAATTTATACTTTTTATAATTTAATTCAGTCATCCTAATGACTTTTTCATGAAGATTCATATTATTTAATTTACACTTTTTTCTGATATCACTTTTGTCACAACCTGACCCGGGTTTTGGAATAAATCAAGATAGGAACAAATGGTCAGACGATAAAATTAATTTTTTTATTGTTTTATTTTTATCACTAATAGTTTAATATCTAGATATTAATTAAAAGAACCACTAAGGAAAATTTAATTTTCAACTAAAATTTTATTTTTCTAGTTACTGCCATTTGTCTTCTGCGCACATTGTCTTCTCCAGAATTCATCTTACTCAAAAACTTAAATCTAAAATATTAAAACAATATAATAAATTATTTAAGATAACACGTGAAGCAATCACACTTCTAAAATAAAGTAACTCAAGGAAAAGAAAGCAATATATATGTTAGTAGTTCATATTCCACCATAGAAATCATATAATAACTTAATGTATGTGTCCATAACATTTATTCAATGGAAATAATATAAAATTATATATGGATTAACTTTTACATTATGGTTTAATCTTTAACTTTATTTTTAATTTATCATCTTAACATTCAATGTAATTCTACATCGCCATCAAGCATACATAACAAACAGATGACTTATAATATCTCATCGGCATATAGGTTAGTGCTCTAAATTACATGATTGACTGAGGTGGTAGGGTACTCATCTATGGCCAATTTTATTCCGCTGGCACAACAATTAGTGATTTAAGTTTCACAATTAATCTACACACGCTGGAACATTTGCAATCTTAGTCAGTGTCATAAGGTGTTGAACTCCTCTTAACATGCACATACAAGCAAATATATAAATACACACACATTATTTTCATTATTCATCACATATATTCTTTTCTTATGAGACGTGTGCATTATTTTTATTGAAATCAAAATCACACGCAATAATCTAATAATTTCATAACTATTATGAAATTATTTTACGTAGGACTTAACATGCATATTTTTAAAGATCATGTAATAATATGCTATATACACCCCTATATAATTAAAGGTCATGCAATAATCTGATATATGCAACATTACTGGAATTCTAAAGATCAGGTAATAATGTAACATATACATCTGGTCATACAATAAGCTAACATATACAATCTCTACTAGAACATAAAGGTCATACAATAATCTAATATTTCCCTAAAATAAGCTATTATGCAACAATTAAATCAACAATATTTAACATGCATACTTCATGAATAACAATATGAAGAATCATATACGATTTAATTTCATTATTACAAGACATATTTGTGAACTACCATAAACAAGAATATATTTAAACAAAAAATACTACTATACCTTAAGAAAATAATGACACACCTCAAACCATTCGCCATTTTACTCCCATCAATCCTCCAATTTAATATTTTGAATATGTCAAAATTTCATATCATTCAATAAAACTTACCATTCACATTTATAAATTTCAATTTAAAGTTATCACGTAACTTAGAATACCCTAATTTGATTAATATTGCTAACTCTTCCAACCATCACCGTTTTACTCCTAGTAATCCTCCAATTTAATAATTTAAATTTATCAAAATCTGATACTATTCAGTAAAGCTTATCATTCACATTTATAAATCTCAATTTAAATCTATCACAAAAATTACATAGAAAACGCTAATTTAATTAATGTTGCTAATTCTAGGTGTTTTCATATCTAAATATTATTCACCTCAAATTTCTGACATTATTGAGCAGTAAAGCTTATTTTAATGCTTAAATCATTATTTATTTGATTATAGCAAATTTTTTATTAAACATTTATTTTTTATGCCGCAATCTCTTCTCTCTTTAATCACAAATATTCCTCAATCTAAAATTTTATGTTTTAGCAAAACATAATTTTAAGATTTGGTAGCATTTTCATTATTTTTTTTATTTTTAAAAGAAAAATATACAACACATTAAAAATTCTAACATTCGTCAAATCAACAATGAAAATCTCCAAATCTAACAAAGCAAAAGTTCTTCGATCAATCACATTCAATCATCAGATAATAAAATCTACTATTAATAATTTATAACATTACTTATAATAATTATTTATTAATTATATTATAATTTTAACATAATTATTGTTTGACAATCTAAGAAAATAAACACTACCACACTTTATAAGAGTTCTTGGTTCAGTCTTATTCCCTAACATAATGAACTTCCTCTCCTCTTTCGTTTGAACCAGCACACAAGGGTCAATAGGTTCAATTCTTCCTCCTTCCATCGCATCAAAGCCACTCTTCCCTTTCTTCATGGCTGCTCAGGTCGATTCTCCCTCACCACTTCCTTCTTCATGTCGGAGTCACTTAAGCTTCTTCATCTATCATACATAGTGACACTCGTGTGCAAAGAAGTAAAGCCCGCCTTCCCTTAGCATGGCATGACTTACCTTCAAGCTCTTGACACTGCTCAATTTGACCGATCAATTGGACCTGCCACCAACTCTTCTCCTTCTAATAGGGTTTGAGCCACCTCTTCTTCTTCTTCTTCTTCTTCTTCTTCTTCTTCTTCTTCTTCTTCTATCTCTCCCTCTATCCTCTAGTAGCACTATCTCCCTTGTTTATTTTTCACTTCACTACTTCGTATGTGACACCCGTCTCTCAATGAAGAAACTGACAAGATGATTGATCGTACAAACCCTACCCATTGAAATTTCATTTCATTTATTTCATTTTAATTATTTATTATTCTTTTTTTAAGTTATTACAGTCGCCCCACCCTAAAAAATTTCATTCTCAAAATTCATGGACTTCACACCAGTTAATTATTATGCAAATTAAACATGAACTATTAACAAACTTTCAAGAAAATTTAATTTTTGTTAACTGATGAAAAAATAGATATGATAAATCCAACATCTGAGATTAAGATAATTCAAGTAAATAATCCTCAAACATCTGGAACTTAACAACATAAATCAAATAACACCATGTCCTAAACAGGATAACATTACTAACATAACACTTAACTTCTGAAATAAAAGTACATAAAGGTACTCAACAACTAATAACTAATATGACAGACAAATGACAAATTACTACTCAAACTATACTAGAATATGCATCAGTAGCAACAAGTTCTTCAGGTTCTCGATGAATTAGGGAATAAACTCTTAGTCGAATGTTCTGCATTGGTTGCTCTTTATGAGTCACTTTACCATATTGGGTCATCCTTTGTTGACTACTTCTAAAAATAAATCTCCTAAAAGTTCTTCCGAACCGAATCCCTTCCTAAGTTAGCATATAATGTACATATATGAGCATGATTAGGATAGTTCCTCATATGATGTCCACGTTGTCTGCATAAATAACATACCTTAGAACCAAATAAGAAATTACCACAATGTAGTTTCCCACACCACTTGGCTCAATATTGACCTCATTTTGAGGTCATTACTCTTTTCCTTAGGATCCTAGGATCTAGCTCTAGGGGTTTCCTATTGACTATCTTAGAAAACTAGTATTGAAATCCATCCCGTTAGAAATTCGAGTCACTTCCTATTTCTCTTGTGATGTCTAGCATTGATGATCTCAAAACCATCGTCGTATGGTCGAGTGGTTAAGGATTATCAATTGGAGACTCAGAGAGAAGTTCTCAATAGGATCTCAAGCCCTAGAAAAACCTCTTCAAGACCATATCCACACACACACACGAAATGCACAAAATTCAATGAGTTGCGCAATATCGGACTAGAATTGAGCTTAAAGGATGGGTGAAAATGTGAACTTCTCTGGATGACCTCCGATGACAAAATAGATTGCGGACGCAACTTTCCTAAACCCTATTTTACCTATACTTTATATTTATATTATTACCTATAATATTAATTTTAATCCTAAGCTCTATTTCACCTATACCGCGGACGCAACTTTCCTCACTTCTTTCCAGTCGCAGCCCGAGCGGAGCCGCAGCTCTCGCGTGTCTACTGGTTCAATCGCAAGCCCTAGCAGGCACGACCCGTGGCTCGCCCCTCTCTTTCCCAAGCCTAATCCATCATCTCCTCTTTCGGTCGCGCACGAGATGGCTCGCCCTCCTCTTCTCCCGCTCGCGATTCGTCCCCTCGATCCCCACACGACCGAGCAGCTCACCACTCGCGAGCCTGCCTCGTGTCCAACGCTTCTTCTTCTCGATGCTGCTTCTCTCCCTCCCTAAATTCTCTTGTTGCCTGATTCGACCACCTTAGGGCTGGTAGGTGGTGGTGTCATCCTTTCTTACCTATAAAATTCCTACCTAAGCAGGATTTTTGGTTGTTGAAACTGGGGAGAGGAAGAAGTGCTGCTTGATTGTTTGCTCGGTATTTTTCTTTGATTCGGTTTTCCTGCTGGTTGCATCTTTGGCTGGCGGTTCTCCTGTTTGGTTCATCTCGTGTGTAAGGCCTTTTGGAAGTCCCGTAGGCGACGTTTGGGTGAAATAACCCTCTTTTCCTTCCTTCTAAATCTCACATGCATTCTTAATTTCCTGAAAGTTTGCTTAAATACTGATAATAAATGGTATGGTGAAGTTGTCGCTATTGTTTTACTGCTTGCCGTTAGGAAAATTTTAGCTTCTTTCCTTTATGAACCTTGCTCAAATTCTGCTAACTGAGCAACCTTCAAAAGCATGAACTCTTATGGTCCCTCAGTGAGTTGCGCAAAATGTTATGCGAGTAAGGGAAAAATTTAGATGTTCTCATATATGTGAAAAAGCCTTAAATTTCTTTTTATTGAAAGCTGATTTGCTGCAGCTTCGGTTGGGATGGAAATTGGAAACATGCATCTTCTTTATTGGATAATTACCTGCATATCACACAGCTCTTTTATATTTACATATCTAACACCTAAACTTTAATGTTTACATATATGCCACACTACTTATGCATAATTGTATTTCATTTTTTTTAAGAAGTTGACATGGTGGTTTTTATTATGTGATATGAGGGACATAGGTGGAAGAAATGTGAAAAGCAAAGTTTAGGTGTAATATATGCAAATACATAGGAATTGAGTGTTATGTATGTAAATTCCCCTTTTCTCGTAGACAGGATTTTGCATTTGTTTGCTTAGTTTTGGCTTGTGTATCCCTCTATCATCGGGTGATTGATTGTTTCATGTTTGTATAAGATCACAAATTGTAAACCTACATGTTTTGTGATGACCGTTTGGAAGGTTTATATGTGCACCATACATATTCTCATTTAATTTGGAGGGCTCGGTTTTGGCTCCTTCTGGGTTGGATTTTAGTTGAAAGTTTTGTACTGTTTTTGCCCCTTTGGTGGGCTCGGTTTTGGCTCCTTCTGGGTTGGATTTTAGCTGAAAGTTTTGTTCCTTTTTTGCCCCTTTGTTGGGCTCGATTTGGCTCCTTTACTGAGCTAAATTTTCCATGGAATGTTCTCTTTCTGTTTTAACCCATTTGATGGGTTCATTAATGCTGGAATTCTGCTCTATTTGGCTTGGAATGGTGCTCTCTTATGTTGGATTTGTTTTTTGCCTAAAATCAGGCTCAGTTTCACCTGGAATTTGGCTTGGTTCGGTTCTTTTTCTGGGTTAGGTTTTACTTGGAATATTGTTCTATATTTGGCCCCTCTGTTAGGCTCGTTTTGGTTAAGATGTGGCTATGTTTATCCCCTTTTGTTGGGCTCGGTCTAGTTCTCCTTGGCTGCCCCTATTCGAATATATGTGGAAATCTATTCTAAATAATTTAAAAAAAAATTGGTATGGGGTTTGGTTTTGGCTCCTTGTAATTGCTGCCTTGGGCGTGAGCCTTACCTTGTAGTAGCTGCCCTTGTCGTCTTCTTCTTGCTGCCTTAGTCGTGAGCCTTACCTTGTAGTAGCTTCCCTTGTCGTATTCTTCTTGTTGCCTTAACCGTGAGCCTCACCTTGTAATTTCTCTATGAGATAAAATGGGCTGGTGGCTGCCCCTCTCTGTTGCCCCTGGCTGTGAGCATTTATATGGTTTTATCTGGATGATTTCATGCTTACTTGACATGAGAAGCTTTTGATTAAGATTGGAATTGAATAGTTTTGATATTGGCATGATTTTTTGGAAGTTTAGAAGGTTGTCATCCCTGGATTATTTTCCTTTATTTGACTTGTGAAATATGAAAGGCTCTTACATCTTCATTTTGAGAAAGCATAAGGTTGATATGAATCGGATTCACGAAGGATTTGAAAGCTCATAAAATTGTCATTCATGAAAGAGTTTTTTTGGGAGTTTGACGTTAAGGTTTTGATAACATAAATGTCATATTTGAGTTCAGGCTTGAGTGTGTGAATATGTAGGTAGTGGTGGAGTTGGTTATAAAATTATCATATTAATGCGGGCCCGTTTCGACTTGTTCAAAACGAGATTTGGAGGGGATGCCCTTCTTGGGTTGATCCATTTAAAAAATTTGAGAAAATAATATCCTTCTTGGATTGATTCAAAGATCTTGGGCTCAGTTTTTCAGATCTTTTCGTCACAGCTTTGGGGGTTGATTCACCCTTCGTCTTTTCAATCTTTTGGGTGGATCAGTTCCTCCTCTCTCTCATCACCACTTTTATTATTTTTTTTTCTTGCTTCTTGGTTCGATTTTCAGTGTTTATGTCTGACACATAAGTGTCAATATATAACATTTTGTTATATATGAAATCATCAAGCAAGGTCGCAAGTAGGTCTTTTTTGTTTTGGGGCTTAGGGCAATGATGACAAAGGCACGCCAGTGGTAGAGCATAATGATATTTCATCCTACGACATCAAGACCCAATCATGGGACCTGATAAACTATAGGAGAATAATATCATTCACCAACACAAGACTAGCGGGGGACCCGTACCTTCTTAGGTTGTTGGTGGTCCTACATCCGATGGCGTAATCGACTTGTGGACAATCGTAATTTTTCAAAAACTAATAAGAACAGATACAATATTTATAAAAAAATATTTTACTACAAAATTGATATAAGTTCATTTTATATGCCTAAAATCCATATGCATGCTAAAATATAAATTTAAATATATCGTAACTTGGTTGTCCACTTGTTGATTACCAGTATCGGGATAAGAAGTACCCGCTTAAGTTAGGTTTAGCAGACACCCTTCTAGTTGAGTGGCAGGCTCTATACATCCGGGTGACCGATAGTAGCCTTCAACGTCCTTCGAGTATAAATATATATATATATATATATAGCATCTGAGCCTAGCCCCAACCTGAGTGCTTGCGGTCCTCTCTTTTTGGATTTTTCGTGTGATTTTATTGGAATTTTTAGTAAAACACTCGTGATCCTTTTTCCGTGATCTTCCCGTGATTTTGATAATTTTCTTGGAACTCTCATTTGTC
Source organism: Phalaenopsis hybrid cultivar (assembly GCA_002079205.1). NCBI lineage: Eukaryota > Viridiplantae > Streptophyta > Magnoliopsida > Asparagales > Orchidaceae > Phalaenopsis > Phalaenopsis hybrid cultivar. Next base: position 118,032 of record JXCR01129088.1, read on the forward strand.
GATTTTCCCGAGTTTTCCGTCGTGTGTCATTTGTCGATTTTCTCAAGTTTTCCATCGTGGGTCATTTGTCGATTTTCTCGAGTTTTCCAAGCAATTTTTTTTTTTTGTTTATACAGTGTATATTAGCTCGCTTAAAGGAGCAGCATGCCTCCCTGATATACAGGTTTGATTTACATTACAATATTTTACTTTACAACATACTGTATTGTTCTTCTTATTTACTGTACATTTTACTGTTCTTTTCTTTTATACTGCATGTTTTATTTTTCTTATACACACTATACCTTAGCATAGAAAAAAAACTCAACAATAAATATCAAACTCGAAGGTGCAACAACAGGGAGCTCGGAGCGAACACCATGAGCAGCACGATGAGGAACAACTTTGAAATGGATCTGCAACATCAAAATGAATTCACATCGCTGAACACTTTCCTTAGTTTAAACAACAACACATAGGATTTCGAGGTGGTTTGTCTAGCGCAACGTAAATCCTCATATGTCATATTTAAGCTTTTGCAAAACCCTATTGTGCAATTATAAGTCCTAACACTTTAGGACTCTGAGGTTACTGTATGACACGGTGCAAAGCCTCTTATCTTTTTAGGCTATTTGCACGATCAGATATCATGTGAACATAAGTCCTAAATTTTCAAGTAAATTGCAGGATTAAACATTGAATAACATCACTTTAAAGACATAAAGTCAAACAATATGATAGTTGGGAGGTCACTGGGGTTCTCCCTGGATCTGTGATATCTCCTACTCTTCATTCATTTGGATTCTTTAAAATAATTGTTCCTATTTAAGCCACTCCCATTTGATTTTCCCGTGTCCAATCTTGGAAACCTAAACTTTGAAATATGGAAAGTAAAACCAATTATCTTAATCGAGAGTCATCTTAAATGACCCCGGTCATTTAAGATGTAATTAACTATAGAAGCTTACCTCTATAGGGAACTTGAAACTCAGGTAAAATAAACATTATTTAATCCTTATATTAGGTAAGGGAACTTAGTGGTCATACATAAAAAATTTTGCAGACCAAACGGATGTCACAAACTTCTCAGTTTAGGTGGTTGAGCCTACTGTTAAGTGGTATGTTTATCCTTCGGGATATTGTATTACTTGTGGTATCGCGCTCAACCATCCAAACTATTTAATATGTGAGACTCGTTTGGTATCATCTATTTTTAAATTAAAATGTTACTTTTAAAAATTATATTTACATCAAAACTATTTTCATATTTTACAAAAATCATCCCTTAATCATTTTTCATCCTTTCCAAAAAAATAACCGCCAACACTCTAAATTGTTGATGTTGGTCTGGCTATTAACTCCATCAGCATAAGAGTCTATTTCTTCCCATTAGATTCTATAGAATGAACTGTCAATGTCACTTCTTCCAAGCTTTTCCTCTTATGTGAATCCCTACAATTTTGTGTTTGTTGAAGATCAATTTTCACTCGTCAAACCCTCTCCACTAGTATTGAATAATCTTCAATCCCAAGTGGCACTAGTGGCTACCTGATTGAATCCTTCAATCTAAAAAAAACATGATGTATTTCTCTTCTGCAGTAAGAATGAGATGTGATGCATACCTTGATAACATAGTAAATTCTACCTTATATTGCAGAATCGATTGATCTCTCTACAACAATCTGATAAATTTATCCTACATTTGTCTCCTAGTTGAAAGTGGTACAAACATATGTCTAAATTTTCTCGTGAACTCCTTCCACTACAGTAAGTGGCTAAATCGACTACCAAATTTCTCTTTCAATTGCCCTTGTCACCATCTCTCTGCTTCCCACTCAAAAGCAAAAATAGTTTGTGACTCTCCTCTCTGGTGAATATGTCATGACAGTTATAATTTTCTCCACCCTCATTAGCCAATTTTCATCCACTGGCCCACATGTTCCAAAAAATAACGGCTCTCATATCCTAAAGGAGCTTCTAGTATTTATCCATCAATTGTCCTCCATTGTTTGTAGCGTCAAACTGAGAATTCTTAATTAGCGGAGTCACAATGTCATTATCTCAGCAAAAGCATTAGTATTTAAAGTAATAGTTTAGGGCATATCATTTTCTATAACATCATCCCTAACCTCTTCCTCCTAATCTATAATTCTGAAATAAAGGTAAAACAATATAATTAGACTTTGTTAAAATTTTAATTTATATTCTTTATAACTTAATTTAGTCATTCTAATAATTCTTTTATTAAGATCCATATTGTTTAATCTAAAAAATTTCTCTTATACCACTTTTACCTGGACCCAACACGAGACTTAAAATTAACCAAAGTGAGTACAAATGATCAAACGGTGAAATTAAATTTTCTACTATTTTATTTATATCAGTAACACTTTAATATCCAAATATTAAATGTGAAGAAAATAATTTAATTTTCAAAGAACAGTTCACATTCTCGATTATTGATCTCGTCTCTAGAATTCATCTTATTCAAAAACTCTAACCTGAAATATTAAAGAAACATAATGACTTATCTAAGATAACTCAGTGGAGTGTTGGAGAAATCACACTACTAAAATATTGTACCAAAAAAAAAGCAATATGTATGTTAGTATTTCATATTTCACTATAGAAATCTTATAATAATCTAATATTTGTATACATGATATTTACTCAATGAAAATAATATAAAATTTTGTATGCATTAACTTTAAATTTATTTTCCAAGGTTTAATCTTTAACTTCATGCTTTTCAGTCACATTTGTCTCAGAATTATTGTCAAACATACTTAACACATCGTAGACAGATATTATCTCATCGGCACAGAAGTTAATGATCAAAATTACACAAATATTAGAGGTGATAGGGTGTCTACTCATCCCTAACCGATATTATAAATTATATTGAATGGAAAAAAAACAACTACGCGCATGAGTATACTGGAGTTCCCCTCCTCTTTTTTTCTTTTTTTTTTTTTTTGAAAAATCCCTAGGGCAACAATATTAAAGAGGAAAAGATACAAATAGGTTGTATGAGTGATCCTAAAAGAATGCACCAACCCGTACAATACAACACATAAAAAAACCCAAAAAAAATATATATATATAATATCCAAAAACCAAAAACCATCAACGCGCGCAAAAAACTAGGGACGACTCAATTTAGTCCGGCCTCTGCCTCGAGTTCTCGGAAGGGAGCTGACTAGAAAATTGGTGAGGTGTGTACCTTTACCCGAAGTAACCAAAGTATCATCCATCATATTCCTAAACTCAAGTAGATCTTCATTCTTCTTCTTCCTTCTGGATGTGTAAACATGGCATTCCTCATCCGAGAATTGACTCATCTGATCAGTAGATTGGTCCAAATGTGGTCTGACAAGTGTAGGTTGTTGCACATCATGAACCCCATGTGCTTGAGTAACATTAACATCTTGCTCCTCCTGATGAGGTGGTAGAGAAACGGTAGCAATATTGTCACCCGTAACATCAATGATAAGTTCTAGGGCAGGTGAAGTCTGAAATGTGTCCCTCCCCCCACGAAAGAAGGTTCAAAAAATGTGGAAACTACAACATTGTGTGGAGGTTGAATGGTTGACATATGGATAGTAGCATCTTCAGGGGTATCCTTTTGATGATCAATACTGTCGATAACTTGGAGCATATCATAAAGAGGGGAAATTTCTGCCTCTGGCAGAGCACTTTGCTTATTTGGTCTGAGATGAGGGTGTAAATGATGACATTCAAAACTGGAGTGGCCAAACAGACAAAAGTTCGAACAATACGAAGGGAAATGCTCAATCACAATCTTTTGTCAATAACCATGGTGTTGTGTCTAACCAAATTTCCTCAGAAGCGGTAGAAGTGATGTTCCTTTCAAAGAGTATTATGGCTTTAGATGAACGAGAAAGATTAAAAGTAGAAATGTCCGATTTGAGTGGTTTACATAAGCTGAGGCAATAGAGTACAATATTTTTTTAGTAAAATAATGGAATTTCAGGCCAGGGAGGCGAATCCAGACCAAAATGATTAAGGGATCCGTCTGTGGGTCAAAAACAACTGACCATTTCAAAATTTTTATTGCTCTATTATCAATTTGGATTATTCTTCTAGCAAATAATTTTGTGTAATCCTCTTCATTATTAAATTGAATAAGAATGTTTCTTCCACCTAGAAGTCCAATTTTCCACTCCCCAATAAGATGCATAAATTCAAATTCTATATGAATAGGCTCCATTTTAGGATGGTCATAAAAAAATTTTCCGACCAAGTTCAAACGACAGGAGGAAGTGAGTTGATTGCATTCAGCTTCTGTAAAAAAGATGGCATGTTTCTCATTCTTCTTATCAGGTTTCATGATGTCCTCCGCCAACTTAAACAAAGGAGGGAAAGAGTGTGATTTAGGAGTACATGAGTCGTGGAGTCCCGCAAGGGCAGTAGCATACGATCAGTCTGAAGTCATCACCACAAGTGGGAGGCATGATGAAAGAACAGCGAATTTGCACTGGATGGAAGAGCGAAATCCAGAAGGGGTGAAGCAGAAAACGAGCCCTGCCAAGTCGAGCAGAGGGCAAAGCAGAAATGACAAGCCGAAGACTGTCAGGGCGAAGCCGCAGAACAGGCAAAGCTCGACGAAGACAGACAGAACAGCCGCGAAAGGGTTGAAACCGCGGAAGACATGAGCCGCAGAAGATGAAGCCTCGAAGAAGCTCAACGAAGACGATGGAATAGAGGAGATAACTCCCGTTCTTCTAGCGTGAAAATACTGTAGCAGAGGCTAGGGTTCACCGTGAGGTGAAACCCTAACAGAGCCTCCCATCGCACCCATTCGAAAAAAATGGGGTTGCACTCCTCTTATATATATATAAACATACACACACTATTTTCTCTTCATCGCATTTACTCTTTTCTTATGAGCACTTCTATGCATCTACTAATGAATAAATGCAATTTTATTGGATCAAAATAACATGCAATAATCTAATAATTTCATAGGTAAATTATTATGCAATTGTTTTATGTATGACTTTTAACATGCATACTTCTAAAAATCGTGTAATAATATATTGTATATATCGTTACTAGAATCTAAGGTCATGTGGTAATTTGATAAGCACACCTTTACTAGAATTCTAAATATCATGTAATAAACTAACATATACATATGATCATCGAATAAACTTACATATACATCTCTACTAGCACATAAAGATCGAGCAATATTCTCATTATTCCAAAAATAAACTATTATGCAACAATTAAGAAAACGGTATTTACATATGTACTTCGTACGTAACAATATGAAGAATCATAGGAGATTTAATTTCATTATTATAAGGCATAATAGTGAAATAATGTAAATACAAAAATATTTAAACTAGAAATATTATTGTAACTTAAAAGCATAATTACTCACTTAAGTCTTTCACCATTTTACTCCTATCAATCCTCTAATTTAATAACTTGAATTTATCAAAATCTGACATCATTCAGTAAAACTTATTATTCACATATATAAATCTCAATCAAAAGCTATAACATAACTTAAATAGGAAACTCTTACCTATTAATGTTTTTAATTCTTCTTGTTTTCAAATCTGAATATTTTCCACCTCAAATTTCTAACATTATTAAGCAGAAAAACTTATTTTAATACTTAAATCATTATTTATTTGATTAAAATTAATTTTCAATCAAACACTTATCTTTTATGTTGTAATTTCTTCTTCTCTATTCAATCTCAAAGGTTCCTCAATCTAAAATATCCTGTTTTAGCTTATTATTAACATTTAATATCATTTCAATTAATTAATTATTTCAAAGAAATATACAACACATAAACAATTCTAAGATTTACCTTCTCCTGTAAAATCAACAATTAAAACCTCCAAATCTTACAAAGCAAAAGTTCTTCGACCTGTTACATCATATCATCAAATAATAAAATCCACTATTAAAAATTAATAACATTACTTATAACAATTAATTATTAATTATAAAATAATCCTAACATAATTACAATTTAAAAATCTAAGAAAATAAATCCACTATTAAAAATTAATAACATTACTTATAACAATTAATTATTAATTATATAATAATCCTAACATAATTACAATATAAAAATCTAAGAAAATAAATCCAGACATACCTTATAAGTGCTCTCGGTTCGGTCCTACTCCCCCCCCCACACAGCAAGCTTCCTCTCCTACTCTTTTGCTCGAACCCGCATGCAAGGGTCACTAGGCTTGATTCTTCCTCTTTCCTCCGCGCCAGTGCCGCTCGATTTCCCTTTCATTCTAGTTGTTCAAGTCAATTCTCCCTAGCCTCCTCTTTCTTCTTCACATTGGAGCCGCCCAATGCCTCTTCCTCTACCACCAACGGTGACACTTGCATTCAAAGAAGCAAAGCATGGCTACCCTTCGAACGGCTCCAACTTACTTTCAAGCACTTGACATTACTCGACACGATCGATCAATTTAACCGATGAGTAGCTCTTCTCCTTCGGCTAGGGTTTGTGTTGCCTCCTGTTCTTCTTCGTTCTTCTATATCTTGCTCTCTCCTCTACTATCACTGTCTCCCTCGAATTCTTCTTCACTTTACCGCTTCGAATGTGACACCCGTCTTTTGATGAAGAAACTTACAAAACGGTCGATGTAACCTACCCTAACCATTGAAATTTCTTTTCATTTTATTTATTTATTTATTTATCTTCGGTTATTACATTATTCTCTTAATGAGTCATGCAAAAGCCCTTTCTTATAATTCAAATTTTCATGATGGAGAGGATGGAGAGAGAGAGAGAGAGAGAGAAGTGAAAAGAGAGAATCCAGATAAAAATTGAACTTATAATTGGATTACCTTATGGGAAGCAATAAAAACCCTACTTATGAAAATAAGGTTAAATTAACAATTCTAAACAGCCTAAAACAAGAAACTACATGAGTTATAAAGCAAGTCATCAAGTTTAAAATAAAGATAATCCAATTAATTAAATTAACGTAAAACAACATACTAGGATTAATCCAAAAATTCAAAAAAAAAAATTCTCAAAATAGTAAGAATAATTTTGATGAATGTCTCACATAAACATATCATGAAATTATATAAATGGAAAGATCATTACGAACAGTCTCAAATCACTGCAGCGAAAAATGTACACGAACTTCTGAATGTTGCTTACCTCCCAATTCCCAATACTAGACGCTTCAAAGCTAGAACAAAGCAGATAATGTGAATCAACGGGCACACCTCCTTTAGCAGCATTTGTAAATAGATAAAAAATGTTATGATGATGCTCAATTATGGAATTAATATGAGGCTCACACTCCCACACTAAAGTCATGCTGTTCAGGGGTTCAGCCGCATTTATCAAATACAGCTGCAAAATGAGATTTAAAATGAAGAACAATCACAGATAAAATAGAACACAAGGTGATTAAATTTCATGATACCTTGGAAGAAGTATTTGAAAAAATATTAACAGTAATAAACTGAAAATCCTTGGTATTTCTAATGTTAACATAAGCATTCTCATCGGACTCTTCCAGAATCAAAACATCATCTTTAGTGGACCCAAGCATACTACAAAAAATCCTAAAGACAACAAGTATACAATTACTATGGGGAAACAAAAGAAAAAAAACTACAAACTTTCTGGCAAACTCACCGATATGGTCTTTTATCGCTGTTTGTAACCGTGTAAAGCAGTGCATTTCCATTCTTCGCCCAAGACAAATTTGCAACCCGATCAGCCCGTGGTTTGTCGAGTAGAGTGCCGCTAGTTAGATCAATAACGGATAGAGTGAAGGAGTCCTTTTCTTTGTCATACATGGTATATGCAAGCAAACGATGATCTGGAGAAACTTCAGATAGTTCTTCATAAGAATACCCTATAAATGGATGTGGAATCATATATATCAGTACATAACCAAGAGTCATAGCAAAAAAGTAAGAAAATACATCAAGTACTATGTGCATTGAGAGATAAATTCAGTTGATATAAACAGCCGCAAATAAAAATTGATTCAAACAGGTCTCCACTGCAAATTTGTCCAAACATTAATCACATCTTCTGCAAAATATGTAATTCAAGCAAGGGAAGAAAATATATCTTCTACATAATAACCTTAGTAAATCCCTTGCATAATATTAGCCAGCATTCAATATTCCAATAGTATAAATGTGTGCTGGAACTGGTAACAGAAAATAGAGATCCTGACGCAATGGTTAATGACCATAAAAGACTTGATTGGCCATCAGTACATGTTTCATTCAGTATAACATGCACTGGATACAGAGGGAAGAGTCACCTAAAACACAATAGTCATAGAAGTCCACCAAAAGCTAGAAATAAATTGAAAAAAATATTTGCCAATAAAAAGAAATCTAAATTTAGCCTAGAAACTTGAGTAAAAACAAGTGCACTGTAATACCTAGCAGATAATGAGAAACAACAACCGATCACAACTGAGGTTCCGGTTGTTTTAATGTAAATTAAGTCTTTCAAGATCGCCAAGAGAGTAAAAAATTTGCTAGTATTGAAATACTTTTTGATCTACAATGAAGACACAATATTTCATTTCCACTCAAAATAAAAAAAGCTTATTTTGTAGTCCTTCCATTCCCACTTCTCTGTTGGAAACGGAAAATGTCAAGACAATCTATTTCATAGTATTTTTGTTCATTGACCAATAGGTTTCATTTGTTTCTTCTCTAGTTTCTTCTTTAGTTTCTTCTCAATGTTTTTTTTAGTCAAATTACTGCGCTTATGTGCATTAATAACAATGTCAATCCAACACATACATGCCAAAATAAAAGAAAAGGGCGTCAGGTGATTAATGTATGTGAAGAAATATGCAGAGTGGCTACATTCTCTGTATAGAACAACAACGTACGGTAGCCCTGAAGAGAAGTAAATTAAGATTTTAAGCACCTAGGCACGCATTTGAAAAATCAATTCCATTTATTCCTTTCAATCTAAATTTTCAATCCATTTCCAGCCACTAAACCTAAGCTATCCATATATAACAACCTAGTCTTTAATCTAAATAAATAAACACTAAATGTAATGCCTCAGGTATTCCTGCTGCATTTCCTCCAATGCAAGTGAATGCGAGAGGCTGACTGCAAAGAGAGAGAGTGAGATACAAAGAAAACAAGAGCGGAGGAAAAGAAAGAGGATAAGGGAGAATGCTAGAGCGAGGGAGATGGTTACCTAGCAGGTTAGGCAAAGCCGTGCGATGCATGACCAAAAGGAAGGAGGACAGGGTGAATCAAGGGAGCCTTCCTGCGCTTCAACAAAACACGAGTAGGTAGAAAGGGAGAGATTGAAAGCCTAAGCAAAAAAAGGAAGACCGAGCACCTGTAAGTAGGGGCGTGCATTCGATCGGTTAGGATGAATCGGTTTTAAAATTTGACAATCTGATTTGAACCGATTCAAAAACTAAACTACCAAACCAAAAAAAATTTTGACAAAATCAAACCAGTCAAACCGAAGTTTAATTCAATTTGAACGGTTTCGTTTTATATAAACGGATATATATATATATACATATATATANAACGAGCACAACTTAGTTCGTGTTCGGTTCGTTAACTTATTGAACGGAATTAACGAGTCGAACAAGAGCTTTTTAACGAGTCGAACACGAGTTGTTCACGAGCAACGAGCCGTTTTGACAGCCCTAGGTGTAGGGTATGTCATGATTTTAGATTTGGTTTGATCAAAGTATATATTGTTTATGTCAAGTTCAAATTTGAGATGAGTTCCAAAAATATATTTATACTTAACTTGCCTAATATTTTTAATGTTTATATTTGTTTAATACATGACCTTTTCATACTAAGTAAAACTAAACATTGAAATAAATGCTTAATTTTTCATATGAAATTAAACATTTGATTTGTACTCAAATTTTCATATAAAATTTGTAAAAAAATTAAAACTTTAAATGAGTATTTTAGTTTTTATATAAAGTTATTAAAAGATGATTTGATGTATCTAAATAAATAAATTATTAGCTTCTCATTAGTTAATACTAAACAAACAAAATAATATTACAAATTATAAGTTTTTTTTTTCTTATGATCAAATAATATAAATAGGTACTACGAAATTACTTCATTGAAATAAAAAGTTAAAACAATTTATTTAAATTTATGAGTATGCTGATAATAAATTAAAATATGTTCTTATTAAATATATTAATATATAATTCTAACAAATTGAGTTTTATTTAAATAATATAGCCTATAAGTATATAACATTTAACAAGTTACTTGTTAAATAACAAATTAGTATTTATAAACATTGACAAGCAAGTTAGATTTTGTTCAAATTTGATTCTTTTAAGTTTGAAGTTCATAAAAAAATGGTCAAACTTATTTATTTAATCAAGTTTAATCAAGCTGAGTTCGAGTTGTTCATCAAGTGCATTCGTTCATTTACAGCTTTACGGGTCATGCCCACACCTGCGTAACCCAATTAAGCCCTAGAGTACACTTAATTTGCGCGGCCCTTAATAAGTTTTGTTCTTTCTCTATAGCTGTTTGATTTGCTGAAAAAATATTTCTATGTAAAACTTAATGTAAAACTTAATGCATGGTAAAAAAAATATATTATATTTGAATTTTTTTTTTTTTTTTTTTTGGTTCTATACAAAGTAAATATAGGAGTTCTTATTTTCTTGTTCAAGTTGAAGAAAAATAAATCAATGTAAAAAGGGTAGTATTGCACTTATTTTATAGCAACGTGTTGTACAAAATAATGTCTTTGGAAATTGGAATTCACCCAAGTTAAGTTAATATAAATTATATTCGAAACTAAACTATATATAAATTTCAAATAAATTGTAATTTTGCATCACATATGTAATTCACATGACTAAACAACCAAATTTATGAAAATCCTACAAAAGGAATTTTTTGCACTTCTTTTATGGCAAACCAAACAAGCCCCATAAAATATATATAGATACATATACATACATACATACATTCAATTAAATTAAATGTAAATAATTTATTTGAATTGATATGATATAATAAGTTATCAAGGCAAGAGAAAACAAAATATTTTGAGAAAAAGTAACTATGTTTGAACAAGTACATATAAGCATACTCCTGAATCATTTTATGTATTTATTTTTTCATATAATATTTATTAGTATAAATTTTCGTATTTTACATTAAAACTTTTTGAACAATGGCATGAAATTTTTAATTTATTTCATCTGAATATGAATGATGATATTGCATTTAAAAAGACAAATCATCGTAGCTTACTTGTATTGTGGTCTCAACGCAAGGAATCATTTTGTTGTGTGCTCGTAAAATTGTGACAGTAATGTGATATACTAATGTCTTAATGTTGTACGAAAATCAGGCACATACATATGTAAAAATAAACTGACAAAAAAATAGCATAATTTTTTGCATGGAAAACTTGAAAGGTCAAAAACCACGTTGTATGGCTCTGTTGAAATGATTTCATTATGTCGATGTAGGTTACAAAACTTTATCGGTCATTGAATAACCAAAAGCAACTGAAAACCTAGCGCTCCAAAGAGGAAGTATGGCGACACTTTGACTAGGAAATTTAGAGAGCATTGATTTAAAACACTTTGAGTAAATACCCAAGCAACCGGAAACCTAGCGCTCCAAGGAGGAAGTATGCCACTCCAAACTGACATGTGGGAGTTAAAGCACTTTCTTGTATAGGTGGCTTCATGAATGCCTTAAAATACTTGGATTCAGAGGAATGGATGTTGAAAGTGTCATCAGCGTGTCCAACGCATTGTGACAGCATGAAGGAGAATTTGAGGGGATTGTGAGAGAGTCCAAGGGAGGCTTTGGTGAGTAGATTTATTGTAATTTCTGAGTGCTAACAAGTGGACATCAATGTACAAGGGAGAAACTTAGCAAAGCAAATTAATTTATACTTCCTGGTTAGATCGTTCCTGTGTAAACTCTTTTAAATTTGTTTCTTAAATAATTTTTTTTTAATTATTTTTTTATACTTATTTGATTTAGATGTGTGATGAGTCATATTTTTTAATGAGTTTTGATTAAGATTTCACGGGAAGGATTGCATGTCATTGTATTATTATTTTGATCTTCTTTTAGTCTTTGTATGACTAATTTAAATGATAAAATATCTTGTGATTTAGGACTTTTGACCGCTGAATAGAAGAACAAGTATGATAACATACAATCACATAATGGAAAGTAATATTACTAATAGGAGATTGCAACCTGGATAAAGGATTAGAGGATTTCTGGGAAACTTTGCATCGTTAAACAACTTAACTATAATAAGACTTTCCAATATTTCTTATGACATTGGAGGAGATTAAGAAGGATTTATCCTTGGTTGATAAAAATTAACTGAAAGAATATCGAGGATTCTTACGATTTAAATCAAAGGAGCATGATTCTTAAATAATAGAAACACCATACTCTCACTTATGTTTTTATTTCTGTAAAACATAGGTTTAGACACTTTTAACTCCCAAAATCTTATCCCTTAACACTAGACTGAAAAATAATAAACTAGAACTTTCATCTATTATGAAATAAATAAGTTCCAAGTGGTATTAATACACAAACTCAAATCGTACACTTGAGCAACATATATACTTGCGTGATTGACGGGTGCTTCACAACATCATGACATCAAATTTTTTATGTTATTGCCGGGGAATATTGTTATATTTTTATTTTATGAGAATTTTAGTTGAACTTGTGAGATTTATTTTTGAAACAGGTAGTGTTGTCGTTTTTATTATTCTATGTTGTTATATGTAGTGTTATAAAAAAATAATAATATTTTTTGGTCAATTATATGCTTTTATTTTTACTATCTGTTAGTTTAGGGTCTCTTGCTAGTTTGTCCTTAGTTATTGCATATGAGTTAACCGGTGTCACTTGATTTAAGAAATTAAATTCAAATATTTAAGCATGTAATTGTTCATGACTTTCTCTTAAACAATATCAAATTATTCTCTAGAAGAAAATGAATATCTTTACATAATTTAAATATTTTGCTTATTTTTATTTTCTTATAACAAATAAACAATATCCCTTTTAAGAAAATATATAAACATTATTTATTCAAGTTATAAATATATAAGTAATTTTTATCTCATTAAAATTTATATTTCCTTTTGATTTGGAGTATAGCTCTTTTGACTTATAAACCATTATAATAAATGAAACCTTGTTGATTGAGTTCTTATTTGCATTTAACTTGAACAAGTTACAAGAACACATAAGGAAGTTTATTTGTGATTTTGGAATTTAATGACATAAATTTTCACTAATTAATATTATATATTATTTTATCATACATATAAGTTTGGTAGCTCTTAAAATCTCACATAGTTGAATCCTTCATAGACTTTTATCATTTAACATTAATCAATTTTTGGAAAGGATGACTTACTTTTATAAACTAATACAAGTTTTTTAAATAGGAATTTAAGGTTTGTCTCGTAAATTTAGGATTCTATGTAGGTTAAATTTTGGTCTTTCTTTTGTTGGTTTAAAAATCACAAAAACCCCACTTGAAATCCTATTTAACATTCTTTCCAAGCAAGTTTCCTTAAAAAAGGAGAAGAAATCTAGATTAAATTTATATTGTCTTACATTAGGCCTGAAAGTAAGAAAAAGAAAAGCTATAGAGAAGGGAGAAAAAATTTCTTGTTTATTCGTTGTGCTAGCACATCTAGTCATAATCACCAATTTCTTTATCATAGCTTACACTTGACAACACATGCAAATCACTTATTGCATGCTAGTGTATGACACCTCCCTCCCAGGGCCTTTCCCTCTCTCGTTTGCTCAATTATTCACATTTTGTTGCCTCAATCATTTCTTAAAAGACATCACAGCTCTCTTTGGGTATATTCAAATGAAGAGGCCCAATAGTCTATTCTTCTTTTCTTTCTTATTAAAAAAAACTTGTCAATAAGAATTTGTTTATTGACATAAAATAAAATAATAACCTATTTAAATTTGAAAAACTAAACATTATAAATAATAAATTTCTCGAATGCTAGATAAATTATTAAATTTTAAAAAATCAATATTACTATTTATTAATTAAGTAATATTCTAGTCATTTGCATGGATCATTTAATATGCAATCACAAAAAGAAAGATTCATTTATTATGAGTTCATTGTTGACTTCCTAATATACATTGGTCCCATGTGCTTAAGAATTTGTTGGTTGATTGTTAGTAATATTACCATGTTCTATATGATAGCCCATTAAGGTCATGTTTGTGAAACTTCCATGACTCATGCAGAAAAAATTGGAAAGGGTAATAAAAAATTAAAGCGTTGTTAGTCTTCTGATATTCATGCATCATATAATGTGTGTTGTTCATTAACAATGCACTTCATAGTTTAATTGTTATTGCATAATTTTAATGATCCATCAACCCTTTCCCTAAAAATCAAGAGATATCATATGTTGCATAAATGCAAGATGTTACTGTCAACATCTTGTATATTAAATTTTGGGTTTACAAATGTGAATAATCATCATTTCCAATTACGTCTAATTAAATGATTCATGCTAATTTTTTTTTTGGGAGGCCTTATTTGTTTACATAAATATTTTGTAACCTAGTCTTAAGTTTTGATAGCACATTCCTATCTTAACTTTAATAAGTACATTATTGATCAAAATTGCAATTGAACTACACTTTTAAAATAAATTGTTTCATCAATGTCTTTATTTTTATCAAATTAAGGTTGAAAAACTCAATATGTAAATATAAAAATATTTTTGGTGTTGTTTCACATCCATTGAATGTAAAAAATAGTGGTTAGTCAAGTGTCATATAAAAATTTAAATTATTTATGACATATTAATATTGGTTTGATGTGTCCTTTATAATATATTATATTTGATCATCATTAACTTATTGCATTATTCGAGCATCATTCTTCATAAATTAACATATTCCAAGTGTTTGTAAGTGAGATGACTATCATCTATTAACATTTTGAGCTTATCTTAAACATAACAGTTTATTGCTTGACTTTTATTAGGTATATCATTATAAGCGGTTGGATGATGGCATTCATTGTTTACGTATTATGATTAATTATTGTCTATCTATCCGAAGAGGGGGATTACATATCACCATCGAAAGACAAATCTTTCATAAGTTTTTTAAATGGGTAAAACTCAAGCATAGAAATGCATGACACATATGCTGCCTGGATAATTGATAGAGAGTCCTATTTCAATTTGACTGAAATTGAGCTACAAATATATACTTAAGTCCGCATATTTTCATAATAAATTGCTTCCTTCAAGCACATAATTTTGAATATGATGTGTATCTATAATATTAATATCTATTTGAAGATTTAATGATAAAAATGTTAATGTGGGAGTATTGTATCTCATGCTTCTATATGAAGTTGAACTAACCAAAAAAATCCAATAGAGTCAATATGAATAGATATTTACATTTTCGCAGGTACAATCATGCAAACATTTAGAAAGACCAACATTATTCATGCCATATCCAAGGAAGCGTAAGAGGAAGACTGTGTGACTTGTACATCTTTAATTATTTCAATTTTAGTTAATCATGGTAGGATATTTTGTTTACATAAACAAACATTATTATGTTGGTGAAATAAATAAAAACAATGTTAAGTGTCATGCAATAATGTGCATGTATTAAAAGATGAGACTGATAACTTAATCAGAGCCATATTATTAACATATAGAGCACATCATAATAATTTTCATAAATAATTGATATAATTTTAGCATATGTGACAAGTGATTCATGGTCTTGGTTTAGGCCTTGACTTCTCTACATTTCTATCAACTTCTCAAAGTTTAATGTTAAACATAATATATAGCTCCAATTCATAATAAATATGAAAAATTTGTTACTAGATTACTTAAGGTCAACAAACTTTTATCCATTTTCTGGGTC
The DNA here is from genome assembly GCA_002079205.1 of Phalaenopsis hybrid cultivar. Classification (NCBI taxonomy): domain Eukaryota; kingdom Viridiplantae; phylum Streptophyta; class Magnoliopsida; order Asparagales; family Orchidaceae; genus Phalaenopsis; species Phalaenopsis hybrid cultivar. Next base: position 133,974 of record JXCR01129088.1, read on the forward strand.
ATGAGCAAAAATAGCAGAATAACAAGAAGGTTTAAAAGCTTTAAGTATTTACCAACAAACAAATTCTCCACTAAATCGTTTCTTTCATAAATTACTCCTATTCATTCTATAGTTATTTTTTTTATTGTTCCCATTTGCCATCCTCCTTTTGTTCTTTCTATTTATGCAACTCATTTGCATGATTAACCTTTCCTTTTTATCTTGCCATCTTAATTAACCTCATAGCACATTTCTTACACTTATCATCCCACTCTTTATGGTTCTCTCAAAATCACACTTTCTTTAACTTCATCAACATTTACACTTAGTTTCAATAATACATTTGTTCCATTAGCTAGACTTAGTTTCTTACCCTTTTATTTTTTGCAATGTTACACGACATAGAGAAGATGAAAAACGACAGAGATCACTGCCACAAGAATATTGCTACGCATGTTCAATAAGATGACATTCTATAATGATATACTTATCAAATTAACCATCAAATTATATCCATTCAGAAGCAATGGTGATAATGTTGTTATAAAATGTTATTTTTTAGCTTATATCCAACATAATGATATGATGTAGGGTTTTTGTAATGATATGGTATGTGATTCTAATGATATTTAATGTGTAACAATTAAAAAAATTGTTGTATTGCCAATTATGATATTGTTAGGACTGTGATGATAAAGCCCAACATGCCCACAATACTAGATTCTCTTAACCCGTCACAGAAGGTAGACAACGACTAGGTCATCCAAGGCTAACTAGATTATTTATCCAACCATCTTCCTTACTTCGAAGATGCATACTAACTTACCATACTATTTGTTGGACTCGACTTCAATTTTCATTAAATTCATTGGAGTTTATCGAGAACAAATAAAAATTAAAGACTAAAATCAAGATTTGAGATGTTCTTTTAAGAAATAAATATTACTGCAAATAAAAATGCCAGTAACTCTGATTTCAAGCCTCTCACCCTCAGTGGGGACACTAAATCACTAATATGTGACATAGTGCTTGAAATGTGTAAGCTTATAGGTTTGAAATAAAAAAAAAA
>JXCR01129088.1:141163-203159 GCA_002079205.1 Phalaenopsis hybrid cultivar
TATTATAGGCGGAATCAAAACAGTGGCCTCATGGGACTTACACAAGGCGGCACTACCAAAGAACCACGGCGAGCAACACAACTCATTATCTATATATATATTGAACTTTTTTAATATATCCATAATTTTTTAATATATCGATGGTTTAAATGATGAGGATTTACATTCTAATTATTTGCAGCTGGGAAAAGCTAATAAATGAAGAACATGTTCTATTTTTGGGCATTTCAATAAATATCTTATAATTTTTAGTTTTTATATGTCAAATATCTAATTTTATTATATGCATATACAAAATTCAAATCTTTAGCATTTTATAAAAAAATAATTCAATTCCTAACTTTTTTAAAGTGAAATACATTAAAATTGTGTGATAAGTATGTTATTTTTCTTATTTTAAAATGAATGTAATACATAAAAAACTAAATATGTGCATGGTATTGCACATATATCATAATGAGATAGGTGTTGGAGCGGAACCCACAAGCGGAGTAGAGCGGGTCCAATCGGGGGAGTTTCATTATGTGGGTTGGGGTGCAGGGGCAACACCCTGCGGTTTGGTACATGAGTATTTAAGTAATTACATATTGTACTATATGATTACATATATGTCATGTTTATAACTCTAGGTGAGTTTCTGAGTCTCTGGGGATGCTGAGTCTTGTATTCTGTGCTTTTTTTTTAATATTGAAAATGAAGTCGCCGCTCTGCTTCCAAGGATATGACCATTTTTGCCGAACCTCGTAAATTCTTGTGTGTTTTTCTGGATTTGTGTCTATTTCCACTTACTTCGCCCTAATTTCTCAACAATATGAAATTATATAAGTTTATAATTAAATACCTTATTTCCCTCAAAAGTTTTTTCTTAATAATATCATAAATGCCTCTTTCAAAAATGTAAATAAATTATTTATGAGCTTAAAAATGTATCATATAAAAAAAAAAATAAAAAAAAAAACTTTTTTGAATTTCTGATTTTTGCGAGACTTGAACCATTTCTCATGTTGTAATTTGTAAAGCTGTAATTTTCCTGCAAATTAAATAAATTATTAATGCCTAATGACTAAAAAGTAATTTCCATTTTAATTAATATTCATTCTATAGAATATTTAATTAAAGTAATATCTTGAAAAATGATAAGCACCCTCTTAAGAATCACAACTTAACAGCTGTGATTAACTTAATGTCTTAATTAATTAATAATCATTGTGCTTAAGATGATAATTAAGCAATGTCATTAGCGAGACCACTAAACTCTGTTTTAGTCTTGCTGTCAACCTCTGTAATTTATGATTATTCTATTTTTAGAAAATTTCATTTGTTTTCTTCAATGAAATAGAGACAACGTCGATGATTAAGTTGTGGGTAAAATACAAATGATGAAAGAGTCTTGGAAATAAAATTTAGCTTGGGGCTTTTACAAACCTACCACCCAATTCTTATGTATTTACATATCTAACACCTAAACTTTGCTTTTTTACATTTATGGCACCCAAATCTTTCATATCAGATATAAAATACCACTTTTTAACAGTGAAGTACAATTTTTCATGCATTGATAAAGTTATGTGTATGTAAAAATGGATGTTTTGGCATTAGATATGTAAATACAAAAGAACAGAGTGATATATATGTAAATCTTCTATTTTTTATAGGCTTGTGTGAATTGAATCTCCTAATTTCTCCAAATTGGAGTATCTGCATATCTTGCTAATTGATTATTATTCCACTAAAATAGCTTATGTTTGTTGGAAAATGATTTATGATATGACAAATGAAAAGGTTAAATTTGTTTTTCCCTTGATAATCAATTAATATCATGATAATGATTGCTGAAAAAGTGGTAACTTTTAGATTTGATATGTTCTTAAAAATCATATTGATTCGCATGAATCTCGGTGCATATTTAGATTGAATGCTTTAAAAATCAAATTTGGAAATGTGTGCACTTCAATTTATGATCAAGGGGAGTGTCTCCATAAGATGAACAAAACAATAAAAAATTATTCAATCTAAGCCCGAGTGAGCCAATTAATGCACTTGAAGCAAAAAAAGAAGCTTTTTAACATGCTTTGGATGATAAAGATATCTAAATATGACAAATATATAATCAAATCAAGTTTCTCAACAAGACGAATCCAACGAACCAAAGATCACTTAATTCTTACTTTATTAAGACATTCAAATATTCATAAAACTACATCTGATCAAGGGAATCACTTTGGGTCATCAAAACCTATGTGCATTCTTCATAAGAGAAGACCTAGAACTATAAGAGAAAGTTGAAAGAGCTCTAAGTTCCTGAGCTCCACAACTGTCGTCAGACCACCATTGCCTGGTCACAACCGCCACTTGACCACTGTTGTATGGCCACCACTGTCGCCATTGGACCACCATTGTCTGGCCACCACTATCGATGTTGTCAGACCACAGCAGCACAAATACCACCACCATCATCATCGAACCACCACTGTCACCGTCCCCAGACCACCATAGTTTAGCGGCTCTAGCCTTCACCAACGCCTAACCTTCACAGTAAGGTCAATGCCACCACCTCAGAATTTTGAATCTTTCTTTAATTTTCAAGGGGTGGGCTTCACCAGGTGTCGTCATTTTACAAGACTGAAAAATATCATCCAAAATTTGTGGCAAGGAAGTTCTAAACTTATTCTTCACAAATAATTCCCTTTAGAACGCACAGTAGGGAGACTTCAATTCTTTCCTCACACCTCAACAAGATGGCATTAATATAACCCAATATCACTCAATTTCAACACCATTAAAACCCTTAATGTCAACAGAACACCGCCCGATTGAAAATATCTCTGTGTCATCCATTTGTGTGATACATATTATTTTATTATTGTCAATAGGTTTCTCCCAGACTCTATAAATAGAGTGCTTCCCTTTCATTGAAAGGGGACTTAGACCTTGAACTAGAGGAATACCAGAGCTTGAAAGAGATGGAACTAAACTCATGTGCTTTACCCTAAATGTCTAGTTAACATCGTCCGCTTCTACAACCATCAACCATCATCGAAAATCATCGGCCGCCACCTGCCCCATTGCAACAAAATTCCTTGCAGTATCATAATATGTGTTGCAGGATCTCAATGTGTGTTGTGAAATAGTGTTGCGCCCCACGAAGCAATACGTCATCTGTTAGACCATGCAGCGGCTACCTCGAGAATAGCGTATGTGCTACAATTGTTGTACATTGAAGAGCAGTGTAGTTATTTTCCTCCTATGCGACAAGGTCCTTCACGGGTAATCTCCAATTCATATTGGATTGTTCTGAATTTGGCTAAGCTACGCGATTTTTTCTCTTTGCAGGTTTTGTTTTGTATGGAGATTTTCTTTGAGCATTGTATGTAAGCCTGAAAAATATAGAAAGATCTATATGCAATTTTGAAGGCACAAAAATATAGAAAAATGTAGCTCCTGTCTATTGACATTCAACCAAGTCAAACATGGCGGCCCGCAGCCATAGATGCCACCTCGCAGAGAACTTTGTCAACCACATTAAAAATATTTAATAATTTATCTGAACCATTTTATATTTTTTTTATTTATTTTAAAAATATTTGACCCATTCATCCGATGAATATTAAGTAATTAAAAAGGTTTAATTATAATAATTTAATTAATATATAATTATTTTATCATCCACCTCAAGAGATTGCAAATTTATTAGGATAAGAGTTTGAGTATAATGTATAGCCAAATGATATTATTATATTTTCTCCCCCCTTTTTTATCACTTTCTTTTGATGTCATCACATTGATATATTTTGTTAGGGTGCATGGGACAATGTAGCATTTCTCAGTGTGCATGACTTGATCAAATCTGATAAAAATCAACTAAGCCAAACACATTTGGCTAATTCAGTTCAATTTTAATAAAATGATTTTTTTTTTAATGTTAAAAACTTCATTCTTTATTTACATCAAAAAGATGTCTGCATTGATTTAAAATAGATTTAGCAGTCCATAAGAGAAAAGTACGATAAAGGCATAACTGATGTAAGAAGATTGAGAGACAAACCTAATCCAACGAGCAAAACTGGACCAAAACCGGAAGAGCCACAAGACATACTAGAAAAAGATAGTGTGATTCAAGTACAAGTCATCCAATCGGAAATGAGACGAAAGAGCGTTAAAGCCATCCACTGTTGGAAAGTTGGCTCGATGTGATGGTCTATCACATAGTAGAGTTGAATTAATGGAAGATGCAGTTCTGCAAAGTATCTCTGATGACCACATGGAGACCCCAAAGACTCCTCAATAAGAATCAAAGATATTCAACTAGGTTGGATCAGCCAATTGAACCAACCAACCAAGCTCGGCTAACTGAGCTGATCATGTCAACCCGAAGTCAACTAAGCTTAGTCGGCCGAGACAGAAGCAGCCAGACAGTAAGTCCATGCTTGTAAAATATCAGAAATAACTTAATACAAATCCTTTTCAAACTGGGGTAAAAATATAATATCATCATTATATTATCTCTATTATAAATAGATGAAACATTTTACGAAAAATGGACATTATAGAACATTATTCATTACTGTTTATTTTTATCTCCCACTCTCTCTCTCTCTCTCTCTCCCCTCATTTACACTCTATTCTTATGGTGTAATTCACGTACAATTTAATCTTTAATTTTGAAATTAGTTTTAATTTTCATCAAATCAAATAAATTAAAAAAATAAAAATTATTAGCAACATGGGTAGGAAGTTAAATTCAACTTAAGAAATAGTATGAGCACATAAAAAACTTATTTTGGATTAATTTGAATTTATAAAATTTAAATAGTTAGAAAGGAGATAAAAATGAAAAAAAATGAAAAATCTAATTTTGAACAGAATATTAATTTTGAAATGAAATTTTAATCGACTGAAGGAAATACTCTATATGAATGTATGGTGTAAATGAGTTAAGCCAACTCATGAGCCCCGCCTTATGCTCGACTTGAAAAGTGGCTTGTGAACCGAGCACAATGAACTAACAAGTCAAGCCCAAGCCACCCCCAACTCGTTCGCTCGTGAGGCAAATGGTTTAAAAAATAATTAATATAAACCATACTCAAAATAAAATTAAATTCAAGATTTTTCTTAAATTACCGAAAGAGTGTAAAAATAATATCGTATAGTTTATATCAAGTGAATACTTATTATTTATCATTATCTAATGCGTGTGAACTGACTTTAACTAATAGAATCAAGCTCGAGCTTAAAATCAAGCTCGAGCCCATGGTCCGGTCTAGTTTCATTTACACCCCTATGTATATGCATTCAAAACTATTATCTGTTATAATAGTTTATAAATATATTCTGAAAATATTTTAAAAATATATCCATAATTAATAACTATTTTATTAAATGAATAAAATTTATTTGAAAGAAATTGAAACACAGCTCAACTCATAGTTGGCCCAAACTAAAATTAAGATCTTTAATTTTGAATTTGAACACTTTGCCAATTACTGAATCCTTTAAAGGCCATAAAAGATTTATCAAATATGAATGGAAGATTTCGATTAATGTCGACAAAGTTGCAATTTGCAATTTTCATTGTGATTTAATTGTGAAATTCTATAACAAGCATAAGATGTGTATAATCTAAAGCAAAGGAGAAAGATGATATAATTAACAAAAGAAGCTATTGATGAAGCACTTTGTAAACATTGTATAGCTTATTATTATTATTCATTTAAAAATTGCGTAGCTTATTTTAGGTTTGATAAGTTAACCACTCTTAGAAAAAAAATAAAAATAATAAAAAATAAATAAATCTAACCTTTACAAGGTGATTGGCTCAAGGTTTAGAAAATAGGACCGGGCATTGAGCCGGTAGAGGAGGTTCAAAATTCAATTGTTAAACTGGGGTTGAACTGGATAACGTCATAAATATAAAAAAAATATTCAATATGACTTGAATAACATAAAAATTAGATGAAATTCTGCATGAAAGGTTGGCAAGAAAGACACATTAATATCGAGCGTGAATAAGGTGGATATATGTGGGCTATTATTTATGAGCTTAGTGTGTATTTTTTGGATGAAATATCTTAGCTAGATATATGTATATAGACTCCCCATATATATAAAGGGGATGTAATTAACTCTTGGGAATATTCGAAAGTTACAGATATTTTCTTCTCATCTCCTTTCTTACGCCACTTTTCATGGTAACATAGCAGGTTTCTTGAAGTTCTCATCAAGATTTCTTTCTTCCTCATTCTTTCTTTCTTTGATATGGGATTAATTATACGGATACCTTCAATCCCGTCACCAAAACTCCTATTATATGTTTACTACCCAGCATTTCTCTTCACTTTAAATGGCGTGTGTTTCAAAAAGAAGTATTCAATGCATTCCTACATAGTCAACTTGAACAGACGGTATATATGAATCAACCACCAGGTTACAATGACTTCATCTACCAAAATCATGTATGTCTACCACAAAAATCTCTTTAAAGTCTCAAAGAGGCACCACGGCAGTGGAACAACACTTTTACTACCCATCTCCTTAAATTTGGGTTCATCACAAATGCTATCGATCCATATCCATACATATATCATCACAACTCTCACCTATTGTATCTTCTGCTTTATGTTGACGATAATTTTCTAATTGTGGATGATCTCGGGCTAATGCACCAACTTCAACATGACCTACAACATCACTTCACTATGAAATTTTCAGTCTTGTTTTCTACTTTCCTCCGGATCAACATTATTCTCATTTCATATGTCTATCATCTCAATCAAAGTAGTTATGTTTACCACATTCTCCGTCAAGCGAGAATGTCAACATGTAAACCGGCCTCTACTCTGTAAACCATAGCTTCCAAAGATTTATTGGATTCTCTATATCTCTTTCTAAATCCCTCTCTATACAGGCAACTAGTAGGCTCACTCCATTATCTTACATTGACTAGACCGGAGGTTATGGTTGTCGTTAACTCCCTCTCTCAACACCTTCAACACCCGCTTCAGTCACATTATCAACATCTTACACACCTCCTACAATATATTCATGGCTCTCACTGTTCATACTTGTGTCGATGCAAGTTAGGCCAGGGACGTGAAGGACATGAGATCTATTACAGGGTACTGTACATTCATAGGTCCTACTCTTCTCTCCTGAAACGTGAAAAAACAACCAACAGTTGCTATATCATCAACTGAGGTGGAATATCGAGCTCTATCATCAGCAGTGATAGATGTTATATTGCTCTGACATCTTCTACATGTTTTCACCTCTACACCTACCACAATTCATCGTGATAATAGATTTGTCATGACAATACCTCAGAACCCTATCTTTCATGCTCGAACTAAGCATATTGAAATAAACTATTTCTTCATTCGGGATCATATCCACTATAATGCAATTATCCTAATATATGTGCCATCGAAGGAGCAACTAGTGGATATACTTACCAAGGCCCTTCCCACTCCAGGGTTTCACTGTCTGGAGCAGACTAACAATATCTTCACCAGGCATTGTAAGTTTGCGAGGGGGGCTAATATCGAGCCTGAATAAGGTCAATATATGTGGCTTATTATTTATGAGCTTAATATCTATTTCATGGATGTAATATCCTAGCTAGCTATATTTATATAGACTCCCTATATATATAAAGGGGAATGTAATTAACTATTGGAATTATTGGAAAGCAACAAATATTTTCTCCTCATCTCTTTTCATTCGCCAATTTTCAAACATAACTAAGAAAACAAAAAAGGTAAAAAAAGAAAATATAATAGACGAATAATCATGCATATTTCATAAAAGTTAAAAAGAAAATGAAGCTGAAGATAATTAGAGCAAAACAAATTTTTGATGATACCAAAATATTCAAACCGTTCTTCATGATTTCCAATAAAAATATGACATAAGATAAAAATTACACTTTAACTGGTCCAACCACCAGCTCTAGCCAGTTGATTGGTTCGACCGCCAGTTCCAGTCAGCTCATTCCAGTTCAACACAGAGCCGGTTTTCAGCCCAACCAAAACCAGACCATCAACTGATTCACGGATGAACCGGTCCGCTCGGTCCGATTTTTAAAACATTGGTTTGGCTTTGACTACAACTTAGATTTACATTAAGTGGGATTTATCAAATCCGATTAATATGAATTTATCTCCGACTTCGGAGTTTGTGAGCCACAATGGAATAAATCCACCTCTCAATAGGATTTACGTTGGAAAGAGACGGAACACAGCAAAAAACAGATAGAACGCGGGGAAATTCGTGTTAAAGGAGCGTTGGTTAATCTTCAAATTGTGGTGTTTGACTGTATTTAAGCTATTAATCTTTAAATCCTATTAATAGTATGCTGCACCTTAAGTAACAACAGAACACAAATCTCCATATCATGTTCTAAGGTGGAGCGAAATAAGCTATTTGCCTGCCATAAAAAAGGCAGCAATCAATCATAGAACACAAATTTTCATTAAAAAGTGATATTGTGACCATCTAAATGCTCTAAGCCATTAAAGATATTCTATCACAAATTAAATCTTCGAGACATTAGACCATTTGCTTGGCTGCAAATAGAAAGTAATGTAAACTATTTACTTCATCAAATGCCACACATTTGACTGCATTTACTCTGCAACAGATTTGAGCTAAACACTAAAACGAAAGATAATTTGCATTTAAGCACTTCCGTTTACATCAGATCTTTACAAAACTAACCAGTTCTTAACGAGATAGAAAGTGACCGTAAGAAAACAATAGCATTAAAGGATTCTAAACTCATGCTGCAACATGAGGAAAGACATTAGACTTAAAATGATGAAAACATCCAACTATTTTACTTACAGTGCATGGTATCCAGTTGTTCTCTCTAATTCAAAATATTGGATGTGAATTTGCAGGCTGAAGAGAGAAATTAATGTCTGCAAAATAATAATTAGTTTTGAAACCTTGAAGGCGTTCTGGTATTACAGAGAGGAGAGGAAGACGGAGAGGATTTGATTCTACAACCAGCTTCAGGAGAGTAAGGCTGGGATGCCACGTAATTGATCGCGACGACAACGTCGCCTATGATGGGTCGAAAATGGGGCTGCTCCTGGAGGCACATAGATGCAATGACAACTAACTGGTGAAAAGGTTTTCCTGGATAGCAACCTTGCAGCGATGGATCTGCCAATTTCCTGAACCGTCTTCGATCATTAAGGAAAGGCGATGCCTGAAACACGAGCGAATACAGTTCATGCATGTAAAGTTTCGTGAACAAAAGTGAGATAAAGTTTAATTGATTTTCACTAAGACTTTGCTTGGCTTGAAGGAATTTAAAGAAAAGAAATGGAAATGATAAAAAATTTGAATTACAATTAGCTTTCATAGCTTTTTCGATCATTAATCAAGTAAAGTTTTCTTCACTTTTTTCAATAGGTCTAAGGATGTAGTCATTAAAAGAAAAATGATTTGTTCNTCAAGTAAAGTTTTCTTCACTTTTTTCAATAGGTCTAAGGATGTAGTCATTAAAAGAAAAATGATTTGTTCACCTTTCATAGGTAAATCAGATTGCTTACTATATATATATATATATATATATATATATATTAGAACCAAATATCATATATCAAATTATTAAGGAAAAAGCATTTATACTCCCTCTAATTTATTCAAAGCATCCATGCCATTAAAAAAGAGAGATTTTGGACACTATCTCATACTTTAAACACCATCATGTAAGAATGGGGAAAAGCAAAACCTTCAGCTTATTTACTTGATTAACAGTAACAATTAAGATTTAATAGTTTCGATAACTAATTATCTACAAATAATGGTACAATATATTTTAAATTTTTAGCAATTTTGTGTAACACTCAAATGTTGCCTATTTTAACAACAACAAGCCTTTATCCCGCCAAGTGGGGAAGTGTTGCCTATTTAAAAAAATTAATACTTTCATATATCATTTAATCCCAGGTTTGACTAGATCAGTGCTTGATTTTGACCAATATGCTAAACTTTCACTCAGGTGAGTCCTTAGGTCTAGGCTAGCTACTTAGAGCCTAGAGAACCTATATTCAAGGTTGGTTGAACCTAGAGTGCTCTAGATTAGGAGAATTTTAACTAAGTGGGCCAATTTGACCCATTTTAGGTTTAGCAAAGCTAAGGTTTGACAAGGAGTTCTAGATGAGGTCCCTAGTCCTTGGTTTAGATGTACACAATTCCTCTGAGGTTCTAGAAAAGCGTGGATCTACTTTCCATTTGAATCAAACTTAATCCTAGGAATTGGGTTACCACTAAATGGACTAAGTGACTTAGTTTGACAAGATTGATCCATTAGATCAGGGTTGTCTCTTTGGATTCTAGACTACATCTAAACATAGCATAAGGGTTATATGGTCTTTGTGAGTTGGTCTTAGGTCAGCTTAATGAAGACATCTAGGCTGGGATGACCAATAGATGGATTTGAGTCCTTTGTTAGCTAGGCAATTAACTCATTGTATCAAGCTGAGCCATTATGTCCATGGTTAGACATGCTTGAGCCATACGATTCCAATTGATATGTCTGAGCTACTTGGGCAGTCATAGGTTAGCTCTAAATTTGGAAAATCAACTAGATGCGACTAAAATTGAATCAAGTGCTACATGAACTAAAATAGGTCTCAATTGGGTTTCACTGTATTAGGGTAAATGATCCTAGTCAGAATAAAATTTATGAATCGGAACTTTGAGGCTTTTACCATTTTCAATTTAATTCAGGAGAAGATGTGTATGGCTTAGATCGGAATACAGATTAAGATACTTAAGGGCTTAAAACCATGAAGATTTACGCACTAAGTATCATGAAAAAATCATGGGATTCATTTGGGACTGAAATCATGACGAATCTTGAGTATTAGAAAAATAAAGATTAATGCCATCACTTTTAACATTAAGCATGATTCGAATGTCTTCTTCGATTGTGTATTAGAACTTAAGGTTCTCTTAGATCAGCATATTGTGAGCAACTAAGGGTGCGGTACATAACTAAGGTTAAATGCTTAGGTATTTGCTAAGAGATTTTGATATAGATGCCAATTAGACATAGATTATTTGTTAAACATCTTACTAGAATTTGGGCTGATATGGAAGTTAGATTAAGCTGAAATGTCTAAAATCTAAGAGAAGTATACCAATTAACATAGTTGAATGGCTGAAAACATGAGCGAGACAATCAAAATATTAATGAAAACTTAAATCATTTTGAAGAAACAAATGGTGTGGATTTGTTTCTAGGTTAGTGGATGATCTTCATCCTAATTAAGACAGGTACAGCTATTTGAACCAAGGAAGATATATGAAGCATAGCATATACACTTAGAAGCGGAGAGAAGACTAATTATTTCCTCTAAAAGCAATATCAATCAGTACGTCGCCAGTAAGATACATCCCCTTTTATATTGTATAGAAAGTATAACATTAAAATTGAAAAAATAATCATTTAAAGTGACCAAAGAAAATTTTTATTTATTGATAAGAATTAAGTATACTTGATGAAATTTATAAATGCAATTACAATTAAACAACATTAATTTTTCTTTATTGATCCTTGAGGTAATTATGTGAAACATATGATGTCATACTTAATCGTGTGTTGTATTTTGATTAAAGATATTAGCATTAAACATTTTTAACTACACATCCATATTGACTACTTTTTCAGAAGAAAATATTATATTCATCCTTGTCGTGTTTTATTTTTTTTATGTCGTGTTCTCATATATGCATCTTGTCATGTTTGTATCTCATGCTAATGGTCGTAATTCATAGGTTTGAAACCCTATGCTAATGCTTGTTCATAGGTTTGAAACCCTTCAAAAAACTTAAAGCTACTTTTACTTCTTCTTTTTTTTTTAATCTTGAGTACTCTTATAAACTTAAGAATGAGAGTGTCTTCGTAGAAAAATTCCTTTGTTGTATTTGCACATGAAGAAAATAAACACTATGAGCATCCCAAGAAATTAGACCGGCTTTAGGTAATCCATAAAGCACGATGGCTATGATATAGAAGGTTTTTCTTTTCCACATGATATGTGCCCCATCTATAGGCCTTTATCTACAAGAGTCATAAAGCCTTAATAAATTGGTAATAAATAAGAAGCTGATATGTTTAACCTGCTTTGTCGTTTAACAATAGTACTAGTCACTATAACAGTAATTCCATTATTAAGACAAAGCAAGCCTCTACTATTGTCACTTCTGTAACTGGAGTTTATCCAAGTCAAATGGATTTCTATTTCTGCTAATAACATCTATAAATGCCAAAAATGTTCTAATAAGAAGCAGATATCATCTACCATCCAGAGATCCATTGTTTTCTCAATGAAATACATTGTTGTTCCTTCAACATTGCAGGGAAGAATCTTTGCAGTAGAGTGAATATAATGTGATACTGTTAATATTGCCTACTTAATTATCTTAGATGTAGTTTCTCATAAGCCAATTACAAAAAGTGAAACTAGAGAATGAAAGGGCTAGACCAAACCTACTCTCATGCTTCTATGGCCTCTTTACTATATATGGCCGAAGTTTGTATTACATTTACTCTTTAATTAGTTTAGATGTAATGAAGATAATGAGATATTTAATCTTAATTAAGATTTCATTTATATAGAAGCTCACATCAAAAATTTTATTATTCTTGATAGAGCATGTTTGACCATAAATAAAGGTAAAGACAAACAATCACAAAACTGACAAAAAAAGGAACATTCTTTTTCAAATTAAAATCTGAAGCTCACACAAGAAACAATAGCAATTTAAAAGGACTGCAGTAGCTTACCCATGTCACCAAGTTCTGCTCTGCTGCGGTTTTAGAAGTGTCAAAAGCCTTCCGTCCAGTTATCAGCTCCAAAACAAGCACGCCAAAGCTATATATGTCAGATTTCATGGTTAACTTACCACTCATAGCATAATCTGGAGCACAGTAGCCATAAGTGCCCATCACTCTTGTTGAAACATGCGTATTGTCACCAACAGGCCCGATTTTGGCCAAACCAAAATCAGAGAGTTTTGGGTTAAAATCATCATCCAACAAGACATTAGCAGCTTTCATGTCTCGGTATATAACAGGTGGATTTGCAAAATCATGAAGATAAGCCAGCCCGTGTGCAGCACCAAGAGCTATCTTTATTCGAGTATTCCAGTCAAGTTGGGCTACAGCAGGAGGTCTACCTGCAACAAAAAAGGACTAATAAAACTTTGTCAACGCTGCAAGCAGACTAAGAAATGAAATATTGAAGTTGTAACAGGGAAAAGGAAAAGTAAAACAGAGAAAATATTATTCAATCTCTAGTCACAAACAAACACACAACCCAGTATAAAGGAGTACATAAGTTTATAAAAACATAACTAAATAAATACAACAACGGAGATAAACAGAGAATTCATATTATATTATTTATTATCCAACCTTAAGCTGCCAATTCGATTGCAAAGAGTTAGCTTATCCCCAAGCATGTGGAATAGCGATGTAGGTAAGACTTTGGTGAATATATCTGTTGGCTGATCATCTATAGGAATATAAGTGAGAACCAATTCCCTTGACTATATATGCTCTCTTATGATATGGTAATCAATTTCGATGTGCTTTGGACAAGCATGAAAAACAAGATTATGTGCAATAGCCTAGAAGACATGTTATCACAGTGTATAACCGTAGGTTGCCCAATAGATATAGGGAAATCCTAAAGAAGTCGTCGCAGCCATATAACATCAGTTGTTTTCAAGGCAAGCGCACGATATTCTGCTTCAGTGGAAGAGCGGGCCACTGTAGGTTGCTTTTTGACATACCAAGTGAGAGGATTAGGACCAATGAATGAACAATACCGGGTAATAGATCTCCTATTACTTGAATCGCTAGCCCAACTTGAATCAGAGTAAGTGTGAAGAGTGAGAGGTTCTGATTGTAATGGCAATCCAATATTCAGAGTTCCTTGAATATATATCAAAGTCTTTTGAGATTCTGATAATGGATGTTGAGAGGTTGATAAAGGAGTTGAGTGAGAGTGTTAATAGTAAAAGTGATATAGGGTCTGGTGATAGTTAACTATTGTAAGAAACCAATTAGTTGTCTATAAAGAGTAGAATGATTGAATGGCTGATTAGAGTCAAGAGAAAGTAAAGAGGAGTGAGTGATAGGATTGGTAACAGGTTTGCATTCAATCTTTCCAGCTATATAAAGAATTTCCTTGGCATAAGAAGTTTGCTTAAAATGAATCCCATAAGAAGTATGTTGTATATTAATGCCTAGGAACGTAGATTCGGGTCCAAGAATTTTCATAGAAAATGTTTTATGAAGATTTGTTAATATATGTTGAAAAGTATGTGAGTCATTTCCAGTCAACAAGATATCATCAACATATAGAATGAGATAAATGCAAGTTTCTTGATTTTTTAGATGCGAAGAGAAGGATTAGCGTGACTATGAGTAAAACCAAATTTGACAAGATGATAGGTGAAAGTGTCATACCATTGTTGTGAAGCTTGTTTAAGACCGTAAATATTTTTTTTAAGTAAGCACACATGATTGGGATGATTAGGATCAACAAAACACAAAGGTTGGCTCATATACACAATTTCTTGAAGTTGGCCATATAGAAAGACGTTGGAGACATCCATTTGAAGAACTGGCCACTTATGATGAGTAGAAACAATTAATAGAAGTTTGATTACAGGAAGTTTAACCACAAGAATGAAGGTTTCAGTGTAGTCAAGACAAAACTCTTGTTGATAACCTTGAGCCACAAGTCTGGCTTTATACCTAGCCACAAACCCATCTTGATGCCTTTTGATTTTGTATGTCCATTTACTACCCAATATGAGTTGATCATTAGGTGAAGGAGTTAGAATCCAAGTGTGCTGAGAGAGGAGAGCCTAAACTTCAGAATTCATTGCATCCTGCAACTGTGAATCCTTTACAACTTGTTGAAATTGGAAGGTTCTAATTCAGATTTTTGTTAAATCACACACTCTTTTACTAGGTAAAGATACGGTTTTAGATCTTGTGAGCATGGGACGGGGTGGATTGGAAGTGAGAATAGAGGTTTGAGTATGAACGGGCTGCTCCAATGTAGGATCAAATGAGTTGAGGTAAGTGGTAGCAGAAACAGACTGGTTTGTAAAAGGAGATGAAGTCTAAGAGTTGATCAAAGTGGGTGGTTGATTATTGACAGATTGGGAACGTGTCTTTGCTGGAATTGTGTTTGGTAGAATGAGAAGAGGTGTGGCGGTAGTACTCAGTGGGAGTGAAGGAGGAGGAGAGCAAGATTTCTTGTAAGGAAAAGTATTTTCACTAAAAATGACATGTCTGCAAATAATTATTTGGCAGGTATTAGGATTGAAGCTTTTGAAACCATTGGTATTAGTAGGATACCCTATAAACACACAAAAGGAAGGCCTTTGCTTGAGTTTATTCCTTTGAGAGGGAGGAAACCAAGGAAACATTCACAGCCAAAAAATTTTGAGATGATTTTAATAGGGTGGTTTACCATATAAGTGTTGATGGGGATATTGAGAAGATATGGTTCGTCACAACTCTTAGAGTATTTTTTTTTATTTGCATTGTATCAAACCATCATTGCCTTCAACTTTTTTATCTTTTTAATAGAACCTACACCAACACTTTTACCATTAATCATTCGCTTAATTCTTAACCTATTTGTTACTACTCTTTTTAACCTGAAAGATTAACTTTAACTCAGACTTCTTTCACAAAAATCAAAACAAATAATAAGAAGTGATTTGCTGAAATTCCCTTACACGTTCTTCTTCATTTTTCCCGTAGTCACCTACATGGCTTGTACACAATTTAACATTCATACCTCATTTTTGGCATCATTAACCTGTTGCCCTATTCCCTGTCCACCCCACACAGATGAGCATTCGCCTGTCTAACCAGCATAAACCTGAACAAGACTACATGTTTAGGGCCGAGACCTCAACAGAACTGCTTCAAAATGATCCTCATAAACTCACATGGATCCAGCTTTAGATTCTTATCAATATTACTTGCTAACTAATCGATTAACAAATATTTTGCAGTGTGCTTCCCCTAAAACTCCTTGCTCCGTACACAAACATATCAGATGCCACATAATAAGGTAAGCAAAACAACAAGGTCCAATTGTCCAAACAAGTAGAACACAAAAGAGTATCTAAATTCAATAGCAATAAAAGAACTTTGATAATTACCTTAATTTGAATAGGCTCACAATCTAATTTAGTCCCAACAGAAACAAGTAACAAACTTTGATGGAGATCCTAAATGTATGGGATAACTTCCCTGCCGATCCTTTTCTTTCTCAACTCTTATTTTGCGAGAAAAGAATGAGTTGGAAATAGAATAAAAAAGAGAGTATCATTCTATGAGAGAGCTGGGGTAGAGGAGCGAGTTCCTTGGAACCAAGGGCAATATCTTAGCTGCAATTCGTTATAAAAACACACTTCATACCCTATTTATAGAAATAGATTTTATAATTCAAATTATAACAAATCATAGCTTCTAAAGCTAATTTTAAATCTAACATTATCATGTATTTATAAGTTAAGATTACCAAAAGAATAACTGCTGCCTAAATTAAATAAACATAAATCTAATAAAATAAATATAATATAAAATGTAGACTTGGGTCTAGCCATGATTCTTGATTCCATGTGCTGCATGAACATTATTTAGTGCCAACGAGTAGGCCATATCCCAAACTAGCTACAAGTGCATAATCTACGATCAGTTTATAATGCAGATCTAACATACAATATAAATTTATATAAAAATAATGAAATGATGAAGCAAAGGTACAGCTATTATTGGCACATAGATTTCTTAATAACCAACAAATGCAATAAACATATATAATCTTCATAACAAATAGGCAAATAATCTTTATACAACCATTCGGCATTCAATAAAAATTTATTGTATCTTCATAATAACGAAATGTTTTAAAAAAAAAGAAAAGAAAAGAAAAAAAGCATCTATAAATTCATTGGATCACTTCCCTGAAGCTTCTTATTTTTGCATCATGGCTAATAGTACAATATTGTTTTCCTTAACTTCAACTAATTAACAACTTATTGCAAAATAATTAATTAATATAACTTTAACTTGACAGCAAGAATGCTTTGCAGTAAGAATGCTTACAAAAGAGATGATCTTCCAAGCTTCCCTTTGGCATGAACTCATAAACCAAGAGTCTTTGATCTCCCTCGGTGCAGTAACCAACCAAGTTAACAAGGTTTGAATGCTGCAGAGTGCTCAATATGAGAACCTCAGTCAAGAACTCTTTGGCTCCCTGCAGCCCTTCAAGATTCAGCCGCTTGATCGCTACGATCTGCTCAACGCATTGTAAGTATCACATTATTGCAGAAATATTCATCAAAAATATCCTTTGGAGAAGCACACAAGGCAAAATAAGCGAATCAACAAAGAATCAAAACATTAGAACTACAACTTTCCTGGCCTGATTCTAGTCTCCCCCTGTAGACTTTTCCAAAGCCTCCTTCTCCAAGCAAATTGGACTGCTTAAAACTTTGAGTAGCAGTTGCAAGATCCTTGAAGGTGAAAGAAACCGCACAGCCGGTAACACCGCCATCCGTTGGCTGCTCCTTGCTGCGCTCTGTGCGCGCAAGAAAAAACAATTAAAAACCATTTTTGCAAAAAGAAAAACGAAAAATAAACTAATCGTTAGATTTCATGATACCCAATGATTCAGCGTGACCCCGTCTGCTATCGTCAATCCTGCTGCTCGTCTCTCTTCGGCGCGGATGTAAGCAAGAAAACAAACAGCCCATCTGGTCTCTTCCCGAACTAAAACAAAACTGCTCGGTCGGAACAACTTAAACCCTAACTCTCCATCGCAATCTGGACGAAGAAACGCTAGAATTCTCTCCAGATTCCCTACTCCATAACCATTGAAATAGCCTAGATACCACTGTCGAGATTCCCAAAAATCACTCTGCAAACTCCGCAGAACAGTCCAAGGATTACCCGCGTGTCTCGATTGAAGTCACAATCACATCACAACTTACCAAGTAGCTTTAACAACATTGGAGCACGAGCAGCAAAATCACTATCCCACAGAACAAGCAACAAAACTTTCAGAAACCGCAAAACCAACGAGCTGCCATTGCTGAAAATAATCTTCAAATAGAGAACTCAACCCGGAAACTTGTTAACCAAAGGAAACAAGTGGGAGTGGGAATCACGACATGATTGACCTAAGAAATGNAGAACAAGCAACAAAACTTTCAGAAACCGCAAAACCAACGGGCTGCCATTGCTGAAACTAATCTTCAAATAGAGAAATCAACCCGGAAACTTGTTAACCAAAGGAAACAAGTGGGAGTGGGAATCACGACATGATTGACCTAAGAAATGAGAAATCTCACTCTGCAAGGAAGAAAAATCTCCCGAAGGGTTCCGTAATCTGCCGGAAACTGCGCTGCACTAAGTCTCAGTGGACACCAGCAAGGCTTGCTTGGCGGTGAGGGAGGGCCCATGGGCGTACGGTGGCGCCAACCAGAAGTTTGTAATAATGTCGTCGCCATTATGTTGCTGCAATTTTTATTACCATCTCTGGTAGTTCAGCTAATCTGGAATTCCATGGAATGGGAGAATTAAGGGCAATCCTTCCGACAATTTATTTAACAAATAATTAAATAAATCGCAAAAAATAAAATGATAATAAATATTAAAATTATTAAAGGATATAATAATAATATCAATAGATGTTGCATATNAAATTAAGGGCAATCCTTCCGACAATTTATTTAAAAAATAATTAAATAAATCGTCAAAAAATAAAATGATAATAAATATTAAAATTATTAAAGGATATAATAATAATATCAATAGATGTTGCATATGATATACTACGAATATGTTTTTAATAGCTAATATCAAGTTTTTCAAATAAAAAATAATATAATAAAATAATAAAGGTCAGTTAGATCGTATTATGGATAATTATTGAGAGAAGGCTTGATAATAGTATTTTAATCTCGTCAAAATCTAGGATTAAGGAATCTTCGCCTTTAACTAACTATAGTTATTTTCCAACAGTTCATTCCAATGTTGCTCGAATGATGCAAAGCCCGTTTGATTTAATTCGATCAATTTAAGTAATTGTGATTGCACAATTACTGAATATAAAATTAACATATTTGTACTTATTGTCAAACCATCTTAAGGAGCACTGTTAAAAAAAAATGCTTTGATCAAGTTTATAATAGTACATTTTCTTAATTTTATGGCAAATAAGGTCTAAATAATGTCCTCACACAAATGAGGCATGTTTTATGCAAATATGTCGTAGGGTCCCGTAATAACCATCGGCTATGCCCAAATCTTATTAGCATTGAGTGGAAGGAAGTAATGTCCTTTTCTCATATTACAATGTTCAGTCGTATCCAATACTTTATGTCATTTCCAATATTTTTTTGTTATATTATGTCAAGTTCGACAGTTTTATGTCATGTTCTACAGCGTAGTTCAACAAGTTTTTCAATTTGACAACTCAACTAGATTTTCAACCAGACATTTAAACTAGTTTTTCTACGAGGCAGTTCAAGCGATGTTACTTCTAGGAAGTTCAGTCGATTTTTCTGATACACAGTTTAACTAGTTCTCCTGCTAAACAATTCAACAACTTCAACAATTGAGTAGTTTGTCAGTTTGACAGCTCGGCAGTTCGACAACTAGGTAACTAGGTTGTTGAGCAATTTGACAATTTTGTAGCCAATCAACTTTGTGATTTGGCTGTTGGATAGTTCAGCAATTAAGCAATTAGACAGTTGGACAATTCAGGAATTCGACAGCAAAGCTATTTAATAATTTGGAAGATGGGTAGTTCAGTAACTAGGTAATTAGGTAGTTGGGTAATTCAACAGTTTGGTAGCTGGGCAATTCAGCAGATGAATAATATGCGGGTGAACAATTCAACAATTTGATAGTCGGGTTGCTCAGAAGGTCTTTTTAGATGTATATATTTAATTCTTTGATTTTCTAATCTCTTTGAAAGACAATTAGAAAAAGAATAAAATAATGAAAAATATGAAGTTATACTTTGCTCATCTCTATAAGAAAAGCATACACTTCATTTATAAAAAAATGAAATCGTTGATATGAATTAAAACTATTTTGATAAAAAGTGTTGGATTCACAATGTGCTCGCTATTCATTTATCTAGGAGCTTTTATCACTCCTACAGAGAGTCATTTCGGGGCACATTCGCTACGCCTACAGGATTTCATCCTGGGGTACAACTACTTTCAAATACTTATAATTGACTCGATGGTCTTGCATTGAGAGTTCCTCGAGTATGGTATCGATAAGAGATAAAATCCATCCTCTGTTTTATGTGATTGGAAGTATTGTTTCCTTATAATTTAACTCGGTTTTAAGGAAATTAAATACTTTCGTTAAACTCAAACTATCATTCTCCTTGAGGAACTTTGGCTACACTTATAGGGAGTAGTTGTCATAATTTCTCAACTTTATATAGGATGAGATCTCATGGTCTTCAATCCCTAAGGTAAATAACTTTATCATTTGTTCAACCAAATTATCTTTCGAAAATAGTTTTTTCCGAAGTTGTTTGTAGCATTCAGCTATTGAGCCGAGTAAGGTTTAAATGTTTAGACGGTATATATATATATATAATAGACTTTTTTTTCTCGTGACTCGTCAAATATCCCTTATTCGAGATGATGTTTTCAGTAAGACTGGAATGTTCATCACTCCAAGGAGCATTTGACTCTTTTGAAGGTCTTACATTCTTGTGGCCTTTTAGCTACTACTACGAAGCTGCTTGGGGATCTCCGATCTTCTTGAGAGAAAAATTTCCGTTCGATATTTGTAATTTCAATGAGCAATTTGGATATTTTTTTATTTTTTTTATAAAATTTGCTTAGAGCGACAAGATCCTTGATTTAAAAAATGAAGGTGTTAATGAAAAATTATATAAAACAAATATATACTAGAGTTTAAAAGATATAAAAATGAAAGACTTAACGATAAAATATCTTTTTTTTCCTGGTGAAGAGTCCTCTAGTGTGACCTTTACTATTCTTTTAGAAAGTCTATGAGTAACTTTAGATTCAAGACATGCATTCACACACACGATCGCATCTTTCATAATGTCAAATTATTTTTAGGATGTAGAGTCCCGTAATATTCGTGAATACATACAACTCGGTAAAAGATCATACATCGTGAGAAAAGTACCTAAGAGGGAGAGAATGATGAGACAAATGATCATGATGATGAAGATCGATACGATAATCTAAATGAGGAGGGAGACTTAGATCCACTTATTGTCCCCCTCCCCCGCCCCCAATCCCATGATACATGATTGGGTAGAAAATTATAAAATAATCTCAATAATACATCTCACCATGTATCACTGACATTTTTCTAACATCTTGATAGGAAATCAATGTAGTGGTCATGACACGCCGCTGACTGATGTCAGAACTTGTCGGTAGGACAACTATCTCTCATAGCTGGGTAACGAGACTAAATGACCAGTGTCAGGCGATATAGTTAAATAAGAGAATGACAGATGTCCGAAACAGCCCTAATAACCTCCTCCAATTGCTATCTTAGCCGGGATGATTTAAGTCGTCTTTTCTAGGAAGATGGGTACAAGCGCAATCCGTCGTTTTGACAAGTTGGGATAAATTCAATCACTCTGATCGGTGAGCACTATTCACCCATTTCAAATGAGACAAAAATAAAAAAAAAATATTAAAATTCTCAAAAATCTTTATTTTTGCACACAATTATCCTTATTAACTCTTTCAAAGTAGAAAACATATTTTAAAGCACATGTTTTGATGTATTTTGATATCAAAATATATACATATTTATATTAAATTTCTAGTCTTAGAAATGTTAGTATATAGAAATGGTATGAATTGCATGTAAATTTTTCAATATATATATATATTTTTTTTATGAAAATAGTAGGAGCGATAAATCGTTACGAGGCTATTCAGAAATTTTAACACTAACTACATTTAATGATTTGAATAACTTAGTAATTATTTTGATTTGCAAATGATGGATGTACGGTGTACCAGTGGATTTAGTGGTTGGAATGATTCTCATCAATTCTTCACTGAGAAAATACTATTAAATTAGATACAACTTGAATCAAGTGAGCGGGGGAATCTCAGAAGATCTGCGAAGATCAGAGATCAAAATGGCAAGCGGCGCTGCAGGAGGAAAAAGAAGATCGGAGATCGGAATAATATTGATTGCATGGATGTCACTGGTATTGGATCTAGTGCGTAAATCCCTAAAATGCAGATTCCGTGCAGCTGCTGGAGTTGAAGATGAAGGCATTGATGAGATGTATTACAGAGTGAAGAATCACGATCATAATGTGCCTGGACTGGGATTGACGGCGAGGATCGGGAATGGAACGGATGCGTGCGATTGACGATAGAGCTGTACGAGATTTGTGGGATCGAAGCAGTTGCGTGACAGGATCTGGGATCTAGCACGATCTAGGATGAATGGGACACGTGAATAGGAAAGTCTGAGCCTAGGGGTTGGCCGGCAGTGAGATCGAGTCGAGTATTGATTGGTTCGGATTGGAGCATCCGTGATCTGCGATGGAAAATTTGTTTCCGTGGATCTGGTTGGAATATGTGACGGTGAAGAAGATCCGATGAAGATGGCGCAAATCATGAGCTTGCAGGAGATGGAATGGCAGATATCGACGGAGACGGTAACGGGAGGAGTTCTTGAGGCGGATGTGAGCGGTGGCGCCACCTCACCGGTGAACTTGAGGAAGAACCGATTATTCCGACTCCAGTGAATCTTGGGGATAAAATCAAAATTAGTAAATTTAGGTCCGTTTGGGGCACCTTATTTGGTGCGGTGACTTTTTGAAAACGCACTTAACTATTTGGTTAAACTGTGTTTTGACAGCTTATGCATTTTCAAAATGCTGAAAACAACATTTTCACACCGCACCTACCTAGGTGCGGTGCGGTGACAGCTTTCTGGCAGCGGTCTAACTTTTCTAAAAAAATAAAAATTCATAATAGTCACCGCGCCTAGCTTATCAACAGATTATTTTAATTAGCTTATCAGCAGATTATTCAATAAATTACAGCTGCCCCAAACAAATCCTTAGATACATGCAACACAATTGTTATGTATTGGTATATCTAAAGTTTTATATTTGCAATTATATCACTTAGGTTATAAAGTTATACGAAATAGAGTACTATATTTCATTTACAATTTTATCAAGTTAATTTCATTCACAATAGCGTATGATAACTTGAAGTGAACATTGACCGAATCATAAAAAAATTCAAATAATATATAATATCGGTCAAAAAAATAAGTTTGTCTACAAAATTAAAAACTATGAGCTTATAGTTTGACACTCGAAATGACATTAACATCAACAAAATAAATACGACACCAGCAACAACAAAAATAATGATACAATCACAAAATCAAACAAAAAAATAAAGTTTTCACAATAAACCTCAATTTTTTCACATCATTTCTCGTTGTATCATCAACCGACCAAGAGGGTAGTCAACCGACCAAGAAAGTGGTGAGCCAACTGAAGGCAAGCCAACCTATCGAAGCCCAACAAGACGACCAAAGCCAAGCATAGCTGACTGAAAGGCTGTCGAGTACAATACTCTTATATGCAAAAAGATCATAATATCATGTACAACCCTTCTCAAGCAGAAGGATAAATATATTTTTTTACGTGGAGTCATGCTATCCTCTATAAATAAGAGGGAACTTTTATGTATTAGGAATTCTTAGATCCTCTCTTGTAACTTCTTACTTACAATGATATAAAAAATGTCATAAATACCTGTGAATATTCCAGTTTGTTCAATAAGGGCAAGCCGTGAAGCACTCCTTCAACACACACACTTTCTCTTCCATTCTGCACTCTATTATTTGGGTCGTTATTCCTTGGGCCCGATTCAAATGAAAAATTCAAATTCAACATTAATATTTATATTTATAATATTCAAAACCTTGATATTGCATCAAATGATTAAAAAATTTCACTATTTCTAACAATTAAAAAGTGCATTGGTACATAGTTAAACTAATATAAATATATAAAATAAATAAATTTAGATGTTAAGTATACAAATAAATAAGAATTGTGTGGTATGCATCTAAATCTTCCAAGAAGTTATTTTATTTTTGTAACAAGAATAAATCATTAGCTGTTGAAGACATAATTGTGTAATTATTATGTATTTAAATTCACATTAGTAAATAAATTAAAATAAANCGGATGAATGGGACACGTGAATAGGAAAGTCTGAGCCTAGGGTTGGCCGGCAGTGAGATCGAGTCGAGTATTGATTGGTTCGGCTTGGAGCATCCGTGATCTGCGATGGAAAATTTGTTTCCGTGGATCTGGTTGGGATATGTGACGGTGAAGAAGATCCGATGAAGATGGCGTAAATCATGAGCTTGCAGGAGATGGAATGGCAGATATCGACGGAGACGGTGACGGGAGGAGGAGTTCTTGAGGCGGATGTGAGCGGTGGCGCCACCTCGCCGGTGAACTTGAGGAAGAAACGATTTTTCCGACTCCAGTGAATCATGGGGATAAAATCAAAATTAGTAAATTTAGATACATGCAACACAATTGTTATGTATTGGTATATCTAAAGTTTTATATTTACAATTATATCTCTTAGGTTATAAAGTTATATGACAAAGAGTACTATATTTTTAAAAGGTTATTAATAGTGATACTTTTTATCTAATGTTAAAATTTTGAGTGATTTGTGTGATAATAATGTTTAGGGGTTAGATATGTAAAACTATAAGAATTGTGGGGTATGTATGTAAATATCTTGACAGGTAAATCCAATCATAATTTATCAAGTTAATTTCATTCACAATAGCATATGATAATTTGAGGTGAACATTAAACGAATCATAAGAAAAAACAAATAATATATAATATCTGTTAAAAAAATAAGTTTATCTGCAAAATTAAAAACTATGAGCTTATAGTTTGACACTCGAAATGAAATTAACATCATCAAAATAAATACAACACCAGCAACAACAAAAATAATGCTACAATCACAAAATCAAGCAAAAAATAAAGTTTTTACAAGAAACTTCAATTCTTTCACATCATTTCTCGTTGTATCATCAACCGACTAAGAGAGTGGTGAGCCAACCGAAGGCAAGCCAACCTACCGAAGCCTAACAAGACGACCAAAACCAAGCACAACCGACTGAAAGGCTGTCGAGCAACATACTCTTACATGCAAAAATATCATAATATCAGGTACAACCCTTCTCAAGCAGGAGGATATATATATATTTTTTATGTAGAGTCATGCTATCCTCTATAAATAAGAGTGAACTTTAATGTATTAGGAATTCTTGGATCCTCTCTTGTAACTTCTTACTTATGATGATATAAAAAAGGTCATAAATACCTGTGAATATTTCGGTTTGTTCAATAAGGGCAAATCGTGAAGCACTCCTTCAACACACACACTTTCTCTCCCATTCCACGCTCTATTATTTCGGTCTGTATTCCTTGGGCCTGTTTCAAACGAAAAATTCAAATTCAACATTAATATTTACATTTATAATATTCAAAACTTTGATATTGCATCAAATGATTAAAAAATTTCACTATTTCTAACAATTAAAAAGTGCATTGATACATAATTAAACTAATATAAATATATAAAAAAATAAATTTAGATATTAAATATACAAGTAAATAAGAATTGTGTGTGGTATGCATCTAAATCTTCCAAGAAGTTATTTTATTTTTTTAACAAGAATAAATTATTAGCTGTTGAAGACATAATTGTGTAATTATTATGTATTTAAATTCACATTAGTAAATAAATTAAAATAAGATGAGTTGAATACAATATGAATGTTCTCCTTATTCTCAAATCAATCAATAAATCTAACACAATGCACACATGTTGAATACAATCAAACCAATGTCTATTTAGGTTCAAGTTCTTTAAAATTTGGGCTCAAATTAATTATAGATTTGTGGTCATATTCCATACTTTAGGAATAAATTATATAATTGTATGTTTGGTGTGGTCTTAACTTAAAAAAAAGGTGGTTATAAAAAGTTATGTGAAGAAAATAAATTCTTAGAAAAGTGTGATGAGATTATAAATATATATATTTTTTTTCAAAAATTCAGATAACAGTCTTTTTACAGTCATCACATTTTAACATGTCATATTAAAAAAACAGCTTCCAACCACTGAAATTTTCAAAAAGTAATTCCCCAAACTGAATTATGGTGGCTATCTGAAACGCAAAACAGACATAAAGTTGTCTCAAACAATCTCTTGATATGTGGAACAGGAGTTGTTTAACAATAACAAACATTTTTTATAGCCAATAATAATAGACGAATTAGATCCAAAATGTAAAATTATGCTACGTATTGAAATAAAAAGATCATGACAAAAGGAAGCTTTACATGAATACCGCTCAATATCTATGTTACTATGTATACACATCTCTAATACATAAACTTTAATTTTTGCATATTTAAACAATAAAAGATTTGTGTAATTTTACATGATATGAAAATTTTAGGCTTTAGATATTAGAGAACCAAATGTCATGTGTATAAATATGTAAGTTTTGATGTTTGATATGTAAATATAAAGAAATTATGTGCTATATATGTAAATACCCCAAATATTTATAGAGTTTAAAATACCA
Organism: Phalaenopsis hybrid cultivar; assembly: GCA_002079205.1. Classification (NCBI taxonomy): domain Eukaryota; kingdom Viridiplantae; phylum Streptophyta; class Magnoliopsida; order Asparagales; family Orchidaceae; genus Phalaenopsis; species Phalaenopsis hybrid cultivar. Next base: position 167,916 of record JXCR01129088.1, read on the forward strand.
ATAGTAAGTCAAGAGTACAATAAAATTGTCAGTTTTAAAATATATTCTTCTTTCAAAACATATTTTTCAAGCCTTATATCTTTATTATTTTTTGATAAAATACTATTCCAAAAGTAATTTTAAAGCTACAAGCAAATCAATATAATTGTTATTTTTTTATCTCACATAATTATATGCATAGCACAAGAAATATTACAAATCAAACGTCAATGTGATTTTTTGAACTATGAAACCGATAGATTTAGGATGTCACGATCAAATCGTTGTGAATGTGAAAAAAATGAAAAAAATGTGTTGGAGTTTTATCATGATATTTAGGGAGAGAATTTGAAAAATGGGTGAAAAATTATTGCATGAGGACACCGCATGCAGAAATGCATGTGGTGTCCGATCATGACCTTAGATCACGGTGATCGACGATCAGGATGTACTTCGGTTTTTTTAAAATAATTTTTTAAGTGGGGCCCACTAAAATACATTCTACGGTCAGGATCACACACCGTATGCATCTCTACAAGCGATGACCGTATGCAATAATTTTTGAAAAGATCGTTATTTGTAAATAGGAGTGTTTTGGGTGGCATGTATGTAATTGCCTCCTTTTATTTTTGAATGAATTTAATTAAAAAGGCACAATGAAAGCTGTTATTTTTGGTACACTGGACCTAGCAAGGGTGTTTTTATTTTTTTATTTTTAAACAGGAGAGAAGAAAGAAGAGGAAGAAGACGAAATATGTGCATATCTGCCTGGATTTGGCAAGATCATCCAAAGTATTCGCTTCTTCTCTTGTCCAATCGGGACGAGTCCCATGACAGGCAAGACGATCTCTCCTACTCCTTAAATAGTTTTGATGAATATGAGGTGATATTTCCTAATTATCTTTCTAAAAATTCAATTTTTGTCATCGGACTGGGATTTGTATGCAGGCCTACAAGGCCAGTAGAGTGGTGGGAGGGCGATAAGAAGATTTTGGGAGGTAGAGATGAGGTAGCTGGAGGAACATGGATGGGATGTACTAGAAGTGGAAGAATTGCTTTCCTTACCAATTTTAGGGAACCGGAACCTTCTTCTACTGCAAAAAGTAGGGGATATTTGACTCTTGGATTCTTGCAGGTATTTGTTCGATTAGGTTTTGGTTTGGTGAACTTAGGTCAACTTCTGCGACGGGATGAATACACAGCACCCAAACTGTAATGCTTTTTTTTTAGTTCTTGTTCATGATTACATATATATTGTTTTGACTCTTTATTTAGCTTTACTTTGCGTGGCTGGTAAGTACTTGATATTTACATGGTGTGCTTCATTCAAAGCTCTTAATTTTATCTTGCTTTGTGCTACATGGAAATTGGCTTAACCGAATTTAATAAAGCATATGCTTTTGAATAACTGGGAACCATTGTTTGTCTTAAATATGAGCTTAATGGAGATAGCATCTTCCAGCCATTGACACCTTATTTGGTTGTGCACTACAGGGTTTGTGTGCTGTTATTTTTGAGATTCAAATATAAAAATAAGAATACTAGTTTGAAGATGGTGAAGGTGAAATATGATCTATAAGGGATGGAGGAGGCTTTATTCAATCACATAGTTTGGCTTCTAAACTATAACACTCCTGTTGCAATCTACTTTATTGTATTTAAAGGAAGTTGAAATTTTCATATTCGGCCAGTGTTGGATCTTGATTTGTCCGTGGACTAGCACATCCAAGGAAAGAGTCTGAATAATGAAATTGAACTATAGAACGGTGAAATGGTTCACTAGAAAATGAGCCTAGTACAACACTTTGGATCCCCTATTTTCTGTAATGGTTGTCTTAATTTATAGATGGCACGGCTCATATGTTATGAATATTATAAGTAATACAGTTATGACACACTATTCTCAATGGATATCATTTTTATATTTATTCTCCTCTCCTAGTGTGGGGTGTTATAATATTCTTCCAATAACATCTTGTATTGGTAATTACTTCTCATTCATGCTTCTCCTGGGATGTTTGACCTCTCAGGAAAATTTATGTCTTAGAGTGTTGTTCTCTTGGATGAGTTTATTTCCCAAGAGAGTTCATCTCATAGAAGAGTTGTTGTTCTGGATGAGTTCATCTATTAAGAGACTTATTTTCTTGGACAAATTAATTGGGTGCATGCCTTTAACATGGCATAGGAGCTTTCAACCATACAAATATATCTTTCTAATTCTCTTGTATCTATTGAAGTCAACTATGAAAAAATTAACAAAATGATAATAAAATTATTCATCTTTAGTGATGGAAATTATGCGTTGTTCATCTCTATAAGGTGGGCATGTGCTCTCATGTTTAAAGAATAAATTCGTCAAATGTTGTACTTTTTCTTAAAAGATAAACCATTCAAGTAAAAATACTTGTAGCTCTTATTTCGTATTTTTTTATGAGGACTCATTTTGGGTCGCTTTGGCTATACCTGCAAGACTTCTTTCTAGGAGAATTTTGTGTCATATTCATGGTGTATTCTTGTAACTTGTCAACTTAGTTTTATTGTTATATATTTTTTTATTTAGTTGTTTATTTAATTGGCTTGATATACCTTGAGTGTTCTTAGTGAACTGCATTTTTCTATAAGAAATTTCATCTTCTTTGTAAGACTAGATTGATTATTTTTTGTGATATAACTCAGTAATAAAAGAATTTAGATCATCTCGTTAAGTTCTTACTATCATTCTTTTAAAATTTATAGCTCTCTTATAAGGAGTTGTCATCGTAACTGTTCAACTTTACCGACACCGAGATTTTATGGTCTTCAGTTTTCATGTTAACTAACTTCATTATTTATTTAACCGAGTTATATTTGAGAAAGAGTTTATCCAAAGCTGTCAATGGTGTTTGACTATTCGGCTGAGTAGGGCCTAAAGGTTAGATGAATATTTTTACTCTAAGCAAACTAGATTACAACAGTTGAGTTTTCTGAAATATAAATCAGACGAATTTTTTGAGTGTTATTTGCGAACTCACTCCATATGTTATGTACTGTATGCGTCACTTATTGTATATGCGTAACGTTCATAAAATATGAGCTAACCTATCAATAAATAAATACAACCTTTATAATAAAGGTGGATCACTAAACATTATACACGACTTATTATCTAGTGAATTTTTCTTCTATTTAATCAAGTGGTCATGTGTTTAAAGCCCTGCATATAAGAGTTGCGTGAGTGTGAGAAAAAAACACACAAACTTAGGGTCTGTTTGAGATAGTTTTTTTTCTGTTTTGCTTTTCAGACCACCACCACAGTTCTATTTAGAGAACTATTTTCTTGTTTTTCTTTTAAATTTCTACGGTAAAAGTAATTTTTTTAAATTTAAGCTGTTAAAGTGTGGAGGTTGTCAGAAAGCTGTAGTTTGACTTTTTGAAATAAAATAAAATTGTAATATCCACCACAGTTTTTTGAAAAACTGTTTCTTCTGCAGTAGCTTCATAGCTGTTTTATCAAAAAACAACAGCTGTCCCAAGGGTCTGTTTGGGGCCGCTGCAGCTTATTCAGCTTCTGCTGATAAGCAGCTGATCCTGATAATCTGCTGATGAGCAGCTGATCCGAATAAGCTGGCTGACTGTTTGATTTGTGAGTTTAGAAAACAGCTGATTTGCAGCTGTTTCTGGGGCATTTTACATATATAGCACATACTTTCTTATATTTACATATTTGGAGAAAGGTGTTGACATGTATTTTAAACTCTGGGGTATTTTAAACTCTATTGCACACAAATGATCATATTTTACATATATAGCACATAATGTAAAATACCCCAAATATTTGGAGAAAGGTGTTGACATTGCTTATATTCAAGTCATTGAAGATATATGTACTAGAGCTGTTACTTGTGTTCTAACACAAGGAGGATTGACCAACTATTTTTCTGTTTTAAAACCATATTTGTTTGCTTTAGTTATGGATGTTCTTACTAGACATTTGCAGGAGGATGTAGCTTGGTGTATTTTCTTTGTTGAAGATGTTCTTGTTGTGGATTAGACAAGAGAGTTTTCAGGAAAAACTTAAATTATGGATGTCAACTTTAGAGTCTAAAGGTTTTTGTTTGAGTAGATTTAAATTTGAATATATGGAATGTAATTTAATAATTATAGAACTAGTAATAGTAGATCTAGTGGTGGGGTTGTAACAATGGTGATCAAGTCATTTAAAAGGAATGAACATAATGGATATTCCGGGTATATTGTTCAAAGTGATGGTCATATAGATGGGGATCTTATTTGTAGAATTCAAGTTGGATGGTTGAAGTGCAGGAAAGCATCGGGCCTTTTATGATAGAAAAATGTTGCTTTGACTTAAAAGGAAAATTTTATAAGATGAGGTTGAGACCTGCAATGTTTTATGGGGTAGAATGTTGACCTAGCTTAAAATTAAGTTAGGTGTTGTTGAGATGAGAATGTTCAGGTGGTTTTACACTTAAAGACAAAATGCAAAAGAAATATATCTGTGAAAAGGTTGGAGTAGCTCTAGTGGCAGACAAGATTAGAGAGACTCACCTTAGGCTGTTTGGTCACATTAAACGTCGGCCATCTGATGATCTTGTTAGGAGAGTAGATATTTTAGATTTGAATTATGCTAAGAAAGATAGAGGTAGGCCGAAAAGACTAGGGCATATTGTATAAAACATGATCTTAATTTATTAGAATTAATGAAAATATGACACTCAATAGGGCACAATGGAGAAAAATGATTCATGTAGCCGACCCCACTTAGTGGGATAAAGACTTGCTCTTGTCCCTACATGTAATTCCTTATTCTAACTCATTTCTTGTGTACTAGTTCATGGACAAATCATAATCCAAAGCTAGTTTATTTTCTTATAGCACCAAAAGAACATGGTTTAGGATAAATGAAATGGACCAAAGCCAACTATGGCTCAACATGACTAAATCTTAGGGCATCCATGTGATCAAAACGCTAGTTTTCCGATAACCCGTCATGTTCCAAGCCAAAAATGTCCAAAACTAATAGCAATTGATTTATCAAGGACAATTGCACCACAAACAAAAGCCCTATCAATGGGATCATAATCCATAAAACACCATCAAATTTGCCTCTGAGTAGCGCAGAAAAGGCCAGCTCAATAAACCAAATAGCAGTCCATCTAACACCAACCAATGAAAACAAGAGAAAAGCCATAGTTGGGCATTCCAAAATGGCAAGGCCCATCTTGCCTGAAACTAGGCAGTCAAGTAGTCAACCAAGTGTTAGAAATCAATGAGTTACCAAAACAAGCCAACAACTAATAACAAAAGAAGGAAAAACGAGAATCATCAATCTCCAACAAGACATTAAATCAAGATGAAACTGAGATCTTCAAAGCACCATAGAGTTGGGCTCAAGTGTGGCGCAGGAGAAAAGTTTTTTCAAATGGGAGGCAAATGATAGTAGATTCATGCTTTTGATGACAAGGGCTATAAGGGTTAACCAAAATTTTACCTTTGTAAGAGCTTCAACAGTTCTTCTGGTCACCACTTTAAAACTAACCAATAAATTATAAATAAATTAATATTGTGTGTCGATGGCTAACCCGTTTGGCTCAACCGACATCAGGGAGATAAAGCATAAAGAATTCTAGTGGGGGAGTGGGGTGACTTATGCCTACTTCTATTCAATTGGTGCATGCCATTATACTTTATAATATTAGATCATCTCTGCTTTTTTTGTTGGGCCATTTACATGCATACCACCCATTTTCTATGTATTTACATATCTAGCTTCTAAGCTTTACCTTTTTTTATTACTTTTTTACCACTCAAATCTTTCACATCATATTAAAAATATCATTATTTTAAGTTTTAAAAAGTGAAATACACTTTTTCATGCATAGGTAAGGTGATAATTAAGTGGTATGTACATTAATCTTCCTTTTTTATTTTATTTTGTTCTTTATTTTATATACCACTTTTGAAACAGAGCCACATGAGTCCTTTGGAATATGCAGAGGACATAGCTAAAGAAGCAACTGAATACAATGGTTTCAACCTAATATTAGCTGATATCCACTCAAAAGTTATGGTTTATATTTCTAATAGACCAGTGGGTGAGCCTGCTTCAGTTCAGATTGTCTCTCCAGGTCTTCATGTGCTCTCTAATGCAAAGTTGGACACTCCTTGGCCCAAGGTAAGCCAATTAAGCTCTGCAAATCAACAGTCATTAATAAAGTAAAGTGCCAAAATAGTCCCCTGTCTATTTGAGTTGGTCATTTTAGTCTCAGAGCTTATAAAACTGCTAAATTAGTCTCTAGCTTGTTTTAATGTTCTCACCGGGGATTATTTCAATCAATATTAAAAAAGTCTGGGCGACTAAACTGACACTTTTATAAACTCTGGAGCTAAAATGGTGCCCTGCAAAGAGTAAGGAGATTATTTTGACGCCTTTCTCTTCATTAATATTAGCATTCCTTGTTTATTATCTATATTTCCTTGACATTCATGCATAAGCTATATTCTGCTTTAGAACCCTATGGTTGGTGATCCCAATCACTAAAACCTGACAGCACTAGGCCCTATTCCCCTTGCTTTGTTATCTGTGCAATATTGTTTTTTCCTAGATTTTTGTCTCATGGTCTCTTGATGGTTCCTGTTGCTGAACTCACTAATAATTATGTCCCAAAAGTGGTGCTAGTTTACTTCGATCAGTTTTCTACAGAATTCAAATTAGAAATATATAATATGAACTAATTTGCATGTGTAAATATTAAATAAATGTTAATCTCTTAAATTATATTTAAGGGAAATTTACATACTACACAATTCTTATGTGTTTTTTTTACATATCTAACTCCTAAAATTTGATACTGGGTGTCATAAACCTATGGATGAAAAGGTTTGTTTCACTCTTAAAAAGATTGTGACGGTGGTATTTTTGGTTGGATGCTAAAGATTTAAGTGGTACAGATGTAAATGTAGATATTTAGGTGATAGATATGTAAACACAAGGATTGTGTAGTATGTATGTAAATGCCTCTATATATAATTACTGTTCCTTGAAGTAATTTGTATTTAAGATTAGTATTATAACTGCTGTTAGAATAGTTATATAATGATTTATTCAAATTATGAATTTATCTCAAAATGTGCTAGTGAATTAATCAGTGCTATATCTAAAGTCTGCAAATAATTTTTTTCATTACTTTGTAATGTTAATCGGCCCTTAACGCAGAGGTATGGAGGATTTTGACTCAGGACCTGATTGTCAATGGTCCGTCCACCACGGCTAATTCTAATGCATATCACAAAACGTTCTACTTTGGATGTGGAAAATGTTAGATATTTAGAAGATTTACATACATACTACCCATTTCTCTGCATTTACACATCTAACATCTATACTTTAATTTTTTCATACATTCTACTTTACCTATATGTGGAACGGTGTATTTCGTGTGTCATTCCTGAATGTCATTAATCATGTGCTTGTTAAGTATTCGATATGATTTTGGAGATTTTTTGTAGGCCTCGCGGCTCCATGAGAACTTTAACAAACTTCTACGAAGATACGGTGAAGAACAAATCCCTGAGAAAGAAATAGTGTTGAAGCTTATGAGTGACGATGTTAAAGCCGATTTAAATAGATTGCCTGACACTGGTTGCGAACCTGAGTGGGAGTTCAATTTGAGTTCCATCTTTGTTGATACTGAGAGCAATAAGGTGAACTCAAGTGTATCTCCACTCCTATCAGTCAATCTAATTGAGAATTTTTTTAACACTTTTCCATGAATTTGTGCCTTGTAAGGGTCGATATGGAACTCGAAGCATGGTTGCGCTATCTGTGATATCAAATGGGGAGGTGAGCTTTTATGAGAGATATTTGGATGTAAATGATGGTGAGTGGAGAGATCACACCGTGGAATTTCGGATGGATGATGTGCTGCAAAAGGAAGATTAAGATCTTTCTCAGAAAACTGTGAGTTTTCAAGGCCACATTGCACTGCTATGCTGCAATTTCTTTTTATTGTTTGACAGGTGAAGCTCCTTCTTCAAATCAGTATAAACCATAAATGAATATATGACACTCAATAGGACATGACGGAAAAAAAATGATTCATATAGTCAACCCCACTTAGTCGGATAAATGCTTTGTTGTTATTGTTGATGTTTTGTACACTTAAAATTTAATATTTACGTACATTGCGCTTTGGTGTTTTAAACCTTTGCATGAAAACATGTATTTCACTTGTCAAAGGTCAGAATAGTGTTATTTTGATGTGATGTTAAAATTTTGAGTGCTATGTGTGTAAACATAGAAGTTTAGATGTGAGATATGTAAATGCATAAGAATTGTGTGCTATGTATGTAAATGTTTTATTTTGTTGGCTTGCTGCAATTCCTGCAGTATGTTGTAAATGAAGTATGGTATGTTATTTTCTTTCATTGATTTATCATTTTTTGTTGCAACTCTATATGTACATCCAAATCTTGTTTTCATGCTTGTAGCAATTGTTTTATGAATCTGCAGCCAATGATTTGAGATTCTTAATCCCTTTTGTTAGTCCTTTCCATGCCAGTTCCAGTAATTAATTAAAATTTTAAACAATCAGAGAAGGTCTAAGTGCAATCATACTTTTGCCTGTGTCATATAAGCTTTTCTGAAACCTCCAATGATAGTTGGTATGTACTGATTCAATTGGCTCTGATCTTGATGNGAAAACTAACCAATAAATTATAAATAAATTAATATTGTCTGTCGATGGCTAACCCGTTTGGCTCAACCGACATCAGGGAGATAAAGCATAAAGAATTCTAGTGGGGGAGTGGGGTGACTTATGCCTACTTCTATTCAATTGGTGCATGCCATTATACTTTATAATATTAGATCATCTCTGCTTTTTGTTGGGCCATTTACATGCATACCACCCAATTTCTATGTATTTACATATCTAGCTTCTAAGCTTTGCCTTTTTTTATTTACTTTTTTACCACTCAAATCTTTCACATCATATTAAAAATATCATTATTTTAAGTTTTAAAAAGTGAAATACACTTNTATATTTTTTGATTAGTTATTTTATTTTATTTTGTAAATTTTTCTGCATTTAGAACATTTTGATGACACGACGATGGATTGGCTATTATTTCTTTCAGAATTTGTGGCCTGAATTATGTTGGAAATTGGCCAAAAAGTTTGTGGTGAATGTGTGTGTTGAGAAATGTATTCGGTTATTTCTTCCGTCTCTATTTGTATGAGTCTCTAAAATTGACCCGACATGCGAATTTAACCTGAACTCGAATAATTTTCAAGCTGAATTTGTGGTGTATGTGTGGTGTAAAGTATTCTTGTTTTTCAATCTGACTGGCCTGACATCAATTTTATACAATTAGGTGGCTATCTAATGTGGTATAGGATGTTAGAGGCTTTTCCAATTCAGGCGAGATTATGCTTCCTTTGTGGAGTAGCTTAGCTTTGTAGCTAAGTTGTATTTTTACTCTTTCTTCTTATAAGTTTTGTGTTTATACTCTTGGCAAGTTTAATCCCAGGTCTCCTTATGATTTAGTTACAATTATAACAGCTTAAATGTTTCTTTCCTTTTGGTTTGGATCTACTTGATCGATTTGCATAGAGCAACACATGGGTTGCTGACAAAGTATTCTTTGGCTATGTTTCATCGACTACCTTCACAACTTGTATAAATGAGGTCTCAATAGTTTGGGAGGATGGGTACATAGAGCCCTGACTAGGCTGTCTATACATGTTTAGGTTTTTCTCTGACCTACCAATTGATTTTCCCTTTTTGAGCACAATCATTTCCTTTGTCGTGTCTTAGCAGACATGTACCATAGGCCCTCTCAACTCAATGGAATCTATTTGTCACGTTACGGTGATTAACCTTCTACTTGGTGCTCTAGTTTTTCCCTGAAAACTAAAGGATTTCTCCTGTTGGACTGTCAAAAATCTTTTTTGACTGCCTCTATTTAAAATATTAATTTAAAGCAAACATAGCTCCTTTTATCATTAGTGTTTCTGAGTTTTTCCCTAGAAAGTAATGATAATGAGGATACGACGCCGTGGGAGGTCTCTTGAATCCAAACAAGATCAATTTGATTTTGTATTCTAGTTTGATTACAAGATCTTTCTATAGGATCTTTCTTGTATATTTTCTCGAGTAGAGCTTGGTCTAATTTATGCTTGACTGCTCTTCTCTGTTACGAGAAATTTTCTATATAAACATTTTTGTTGCTACTCTTTTTAGTTCTCCTTTATTTTTGTCCATTTCAGTCTTACCTTTCTTCTTTTGCATTTCTAGGTGAGGGTTACAACCTAGAAAAGAGAATTCAAAAGAGGACGTACGCTAAGAAGGGCATACCATTCTGATCATAACAGAAAGTGGCACAAATTACAATAATGTTGAATTTTTCTCCTCTAACTCTATGTGATTCTTTTGGGTATTTATTGCCAACTTGTCTTTTAAGGTGAGGACGCACTCCTTAGCACTTTGCGAGTCATCTTCCTCGTCCATGACATGGTTTTGCATGTCGATCAACCTGTCTTCAAGGTGCTTCACCTTGTCCTTAGTGACTGTCAGCTCCTCTCGAACTTTTGCAAGCTCTTCTCGAGTTCTCGAACTCTTTTTGAGTTGACAAAAAAATTATCTCTTGGACACTTTGCATGTCTGAAAGATTCAACACCATGAACTAGCAGAGATGTGGTTATGGCCTCTACTTTCAGCAGTCCAACTTCAACGATCAACACTGGTTCTTCCACTAATGGTGGTCCCTCAGAAGAAGTGAGTTTCACTCCCGAAACACTACTCATATATGCATTAAACTTCTTTGCAACTCTTTAATCTACGAGATTGAAGCAATCAGAAAGTGTGAAATTATCTCATCGGTAATAAAGAATAGTCGATACTACTTACAGGAACATGCTCATCAGTGAATCATCAAATCTTATTCACTAGTTTTGTAGCTCAATCTTCCCTCCTCTCAGCATCCTACATTAAAGAATCATTGAGAATAGTTGCGGTTTAGGCTGTTAATCGGTAAATTTTTTTGCAATAAAAACAACTAAAATATCGAGAGCATAAAGCATGAAAAACTAAGAAAAGATGAAAGAAACGAACACATAGTTACCAGAACTCAGCTCCGGGACCATAACTTTATCGGAACATTCCCAGTTATTGAAAAGATTAGAAAACTATGCTCTGGCGTTAGCTTTTGAAACAACAACCTCTGTTTCATCAGAAATAGAATCTGAGATTGGTAATACCGACATTTCCTCTGTAAACATTTCATTCATATTGGCTTCCAAGACATCATTCTAGGTTGTAGTGCTCTTCCTAGGGTTATTATATAGTCCTTCCACCTCAACTGGCTTTGAACTCTTGTCATCATCATTCTTTCATTTCAAATTCTGGGAATCTTTATAATGCTTCCCTCCCTTCAACCTTTGCTGCACCATCACTCTCAATCGTTCTTCTTAGATATCCATCTCTTTTTTAGAAAAATTTTCCATCGAAGTTGAATTGGAGTGGAAGTAGATTCCTGAGAATGGAGAGAAGAAAAAGGAGAGCACAATCTCTCAAGGAGGATGCCTTCACCACTAAATTTTGCAATGATCGTGCCACTGTGGACTACATACAAGGACTTAACACAACAAACCTTCATATATATAACTACAAAAATTAATTATGTCATTACTGGTGTTATCTTCTTTCTTATAACAAGTTGAGGGTGCATTGACGGACAAAAAAGGTATCGTCATAGTGTTTATTTTAAATGATTTAATAGTTATTCGGCAAAAATCCTAAAGAATCATAATCAACACACCTATCATGATAAGGAAGTCTTAAACTTTTTATATTCTATTCCACCACTTCTCAGAAGTACCTATCTCCAAATGACTTAAATTAAGTCATACCTCTCATAACAACATATGTTTTTGTCTTGGCTAGCTCGATAAGAAAAAAAAATTTAAATTCCCTATGGGGAATAGAATGGGTTGCCTACACCACCTAAAATGTGAAGGCACTTGAATGAGAAATAATTCATAGTTACCTGAGAGTGCCAACCTCTACTCTCGGCAGCCGTAACTTTTGAGCCCCCAGAGGAAGGAAAGTCCTTGCTCAGTAGTGAACTCTTACACCTACTCTTCAAGGCATGACCAATAAAGCTTATTGTTGGTGGAAGGCACCATTTTCATTGAATATGAATAAACATGTCACTAAACAAACCCCACGGGCATGACACAATGCAATTTTGTATCATTCTAGTCATGCATAACGGTATTTTATTCTCTCATTCCATTGTTCTTCTTGCAGTATTATGTGGAATAGTTAAGAAAATCATCAAACTAAATGTATATCCAAAAATAAGTTTTCTTAAGCAACATAAAAGTTCAAATACTAACAGGCCTTATGGGCCCAATAGGATCAAGCCCATTGACCATAAATTTAAGATCCTAATAATAACCATGTTAATTGTACTCGTTAATCATATCTTTGGAGGTGTCAAGCTACATAACTCCGATCACCTAGAAGAAACCCACGATTACCTCTGAAGCACACATCATTCTTGCGAGTTCCTCGGAGCGAGCTCATCAAGCTTAGGTCTTTAAGAGAGCTCGATCACATCGTTTGATTTACTCTTCTGAGCTCGCTTGGACTGGTTGAACATTCCCACCAAGCTTGTCGACAACTACAAAGCAACATCCGGAGCTCAACGGGCAGTTCTTCATGGCAAAAGAAAGATAACTTCATTTAATTGACACACACATCAATATTTATTAACAACACGACAGTTCAAACTAGCAGTCTTGTCAACAACGAGTTTGCTTAAGCTCCATACCATACGACTCACGACATAGATCCCTGTGTAGATACGTAAGTTCTATGACATACATAAAAGGGAACATGGGAATAGGAAATCAGATCTTGAACTCTAAAAAAAACTCTCTTACTATCTCTCTAAGAGATTCCTTCAATTTATTCTCGTTTTTTTCACAAAGTCTCTCCCTGGTTCTATGGGTTCACATATTATACGAGATCCCACATTCCAAAATGATTCAACAATAAATAATATGGCGAGTATTATATACATTGCAAGCATAATTGTTACATGAAAGAATTTATTGTAATTAATAGAAGTAATGTTCATGAAAAATAAATACCACAACTACAAAATTCTTCATTATACATGAATCCATGTAGCAATAAATCAAGACAAATATACTCATGCGTTCTACTATTTCATTATGAGCAATAAAATAGCTTTACATCTTGAGTATAATAATAGACATGAAAATTCAAAGTAGGATTAGCAATCATACAAAATATTTAGGAATCTAATACAAATGATAACAATAATGTCCCTAACAACAAATAGTACATTTATCCATCATAAGTAATAGTGACCTACTTTGAAGTAAGCGATACAACACTCTCATCAATAATAGTATCTACCCCGACCAAGCCCATTAGCTCATAAAATCTTAATATTAAATACACGTAAAATATATTGAAATTCAATATTTTAAGTGCAAATTTTTAATATTAAGCAATTTATTCTCAATTTTATTTCTAATTTTTAATCTTTTAAATAATTTTATAACTATAATTTTTGAATTATATTTATTTTTCCTATTTTATAAATTAGTTAGCTCGTGAGCTCACTTAAACATATAAATTTAAGCTCAAATATGATTGATCAATTGAGCTCAAGCTTAAGCTAGGGGTGACACGAGCTCAACTTAACTTGTTTACACCCCTATATGAGCCCAAAAGGTTGGATGAAATGGATTTATTTTAAGATTTTATTAAAAATATCACAACATTTTCTTCGAAAAAAATGGTTATACACAAAATTATTAGAAGAGTAAACTCTCTTAATTACAAAATTTACTGCTTAACATGGTGGGATGATGGCGTCATATGAAACATTTTAGATTTCTATTTCTTTGTGCAAAATAATATTTACAAGACACTTTTATTAATTATAATAATCTAAAAAATGTTTAAGTGCATTCATTTTAATCTCAATATTTTTTCTTGTGTTTAAATCCGGCTTCTAAGATATCAGACGTGAACTAATATGGCCTTATCATAAACTTCATCATTTGTTTGGATGAAAATTGGTGGATTGAAGCTTTCTTAGAAGACATTTTTGAACTTTTCAGATGCACACTTACGATCAACATTATAAAACTAATCGGGAGAGAATGTGGCATTGAGCTCGTCTTAAGCTAAATATACTGAAGGGGGACTTCAACCCATCTCTTAGGATAAATTCAGCCCTTAAGATGAGCACGGGCCATAAGATGAACTTCACCCTCGAGTGATAGTGTTCAACTCATTCATATAGCTCAACACGGTAACCCCATTTAAGTGAGTCGGTACTAATTCTTATTTTGAAAATCATTAATATGCACTTAGCACATCTTTATTTTGTGCGTAGTATTTACTATGCTTTTATCACCAGTGTATTCATTTTCCTTAGTTGTGGCATTCTTATAAAAGCATATTGTATTGAACAAAACTTATACCTATTCCCCCAAATCGTCTTAATTCCGCGACCCATTACCTTATTGAGACGTTAATAGCCCAATTTGCATGCTCCATTAACACAAAACCTCTTGCAATGTTTACGCCCTCCTTGATCATGCGAATCTCGCTAACATTTCATGTGATTTTCTTTTCGCTTGCGTTGTGCTCATATCTTTCTATCCTCGGGCTTGCTCACTTTCATCACCTTTGCCCATACATAAGGGAAAGTGAGTGTTAAGGCATCGCGTGACTTCTTGTCTTTCAACCTGAGTAGCCATCGAAGCCCTACTCACCTCGTTCTTGCTTCACCCCTTTTCCTCACTGGATGGCCATGGCTGGCTTCAACCCTCTTCAACCAAGAGTTCCTCTCATTTTCTTCCTCCTTGCTTTCTTCTTCACTCATTTCATGTGTGACTAATTTTAGTTAGAGACAAGTTTAATAGTAATTATTTTTAAAAGAATTATATTTTACTTCACTGAATTGAGTTATTATGTGATATCTCTTTTACAGGTGACATTTTTTCCTTTTTATTTAATTATATGGTAGATAGCAAAAATTTATGATATAAATTTTAATTTAAAAGTATTATAATGATAATCAATATATTAGGCCAAATTTGTCGCAACTTATATCATAAAACGTTTAAACAAAACTCTCATAAGCATTCATTTAAAGCTTAATATAATATAGTTTGAGTAGGTCAGACTGTCCATTTCTTTTAATTTTGGGTTATAATTAAGATTTTTGCAGGACCCTCAAAAATAAATTTATTTGACATCATTTATTGAGGATGAATTTGGGATAGCGGTGCAATGCCACATCATATTTTCTTATGTTAGGCGAAATTGTTTTTCCAAAAGTCTGCATCCTAAAGATCTGTTTTACAACTGAATCTTACTAAGTTCGGCAACTGCTTGAAAGCTACAGTCTGACTTTTTGAAAAAAGAAATTATTATAGCCATCATATTATTTTAAACAACAACTGATTCTACATTAACTTCACAGTTATTTCTTTAAATAACTGCAGCTGCCGCAAACAAATTATAAGTTAAAGTCATTAACTTATCAAATTTGGCTCATAAATTATTTCTCCAAGAGAGCTAGTTAACAACTTGGGTCTCCTCTCATTCCAGTAGATGATTAATAAACCAGGGTTGTGTCCGCCATTCCGCGAAAAGTGTTGGACTTCTTCGCCAACAAAGTTCCATTTCCAAATTACCTGCCTTTCTAGAATTACATTCATCTCCTATCGTCGATCGAGCAAGAGGTAACCCTACGACCGTGAGATCGACCCGACGCTGAATCATAACAGAGGCTAGGCGGGATTTAGTTATCGGATTTATCAGCTTCACGCAGATCACTCAGACATTCTGATCCGCCTCCTTTTTGCCTACCGCTCTTCTCCAACGGAGATCTCATAAACCCTTGCCCCGATCTCTCCCTGACGCCGGAGGCGGGTATTACAAAATCTCGCTGGGATTCCATTGCCGGATTGATGTATTAGAGGGGACTAGAAATTGACAACGAACCCTGATCTAGAAAATTCGATTATTGATGGCGGTCTCGCGGCCTCCAAACTTTGACGCATTCGAGGCCTACTTCAAGAAGGCCGATTTGGATCAGGACGGGAGGATTAGCGGTTCGGAAGCCGTTGCTTTCTTTAAGGGATCTAATTTGCCCCAGCCAGTCTTAGCTCAGGTTAGTGGCTTTTGTTTATTGCTGTTATTATTAATGGATTGTTCTTTTGAGCTGTTTAGTGAGATATGGTAACTTCAGTTTTCCATGCAATTTAGATGGAGTTGTTTATTTGTTGAAAGTCAAAACATAATATGTTGTACTTTGCTTGGATAGATGCCTGAGTATTCAAGTACGAACCTCTTGGATCTTGTTTAATTACTCATTAGTAGGAGAATCAGATGCTATGTTTTGCTCGTGCATATTTGGAGGCTGTTGATCATGACAAAGAAAATAGTGATTGAACTCGCTAATTCCTTACAAACACCTTCTCAGCTCTATCCTATAATTGCACATCACTATTTCAATATCCATATACTTCTTACTTTACTTGTTAGATTTACTTTGGCGGGACATTTATGTTGATTGCTGCCAGGAACTATGTGTTTTTGGGTTTTCTGGACTATACTGTGAAAGAATTATTATTTTTCACCCCTTAATGTATTGTTTGAGTTCCAAATGTCACATCTTTGAAGGCATAATTAACGACATTTATTCTTTTGTTAGAAGTAGAAGAAAAAGTTGACCTGAAATATTTGGTTCGTGTTCCTCACTTTCAAGTTATTCCTATCCAAACTATTATCTTGAGGAAATTATGCTCTTACTTAGTTGAATATTTAATTTTCATTATGAAGAGTTGATGACAATGTTGATTGCTTGTAGGGTAAGTGTAAGAGTAGCAGCATGCATGCATTATTTTTATTGCTGTTTGAAAGTTTTTAAAATTTTTTTGGGTGGATGTTGGCGATGTATCACTCAATAACAATATGTATATTCATCTAGTTCACGTTAGGTTTGTTGTCAATGATTTTAATAGACCTTCTAATAAAGTTAAGCAAATGCANATGATTTTAATAGACCTTCTAATAAAGTTATGCAAATGCATTTTGGAAAGAACAGGGGTGATAATCTAGAAATTAGGTATCTACTTTTTGTGAAATGATTTGGAGTCATAAGTCTAAAAGGAATTTAGGCCAACTTGTTGCACACCATTTTATTAGAAGACCTTTAGATAATTTCTACATATATCCAGAGATTTATACAATTTAATTTATTATTTGGTTAGCTTGTGTTAGTAGAATACCCTCGTGAGCAATTGATTATACATTTATACTGGTAATTAGTTGCCCTTTTATATTTTGGGTATGGGGTTTCACTTGGTTTTTGAATTGATATCTCATGTTGCATCTCCAACTTGATCCGCTCGGTCAAGTAAATTATTGAATGCTTGATGTATGGAGGTAGAAAGTAATTTATTNATGAATTAAGTTATTATGTGATATCCTCTTTTAGAGGTGACATTTTTTCCTTTTTATTTAATTATATGGTAGATAGCAAAAATTTATGATATAGATTTTAATTTAAAACTATTATAATGATAATCAATAAATTAGGCCAAATTTGTCGCAAACTTACATCATAAAACGTTTAAACAAAACTCTCAGAAGCATTCATTTAAAGCTTAATATAATATAGTTTGAGTAGGTCAGGCTGTCCATTTATTTTAATTTTGGGTTATAATTAAGATTTTCACTGTCGGACCCTCAAAAATAAATTTATTTGATATCATTTATTGAGGTTGAGTTTGGGATAGCGGTGCAATGCCACATCGTATTTTCTTATGTTAGGCGAAACTGTTTTTCCAAAAATCTGCATCCAAAAGATGTGTTTTACAATCGAATATGACTAAGAGTCCGTTTGGGGCAGCTTGTGCGTTTCAGGATAAACTGCTTATCCTTAAACGCGGCCTGCGAGCCCGCCGCGGGAGTTGACCCACGACCTGCATTTAGTGTAAAAACCCAAACGCGGTTTCAGATAAGCTGCCGAAACACGCGAACCAAACGATACAGCGACATTTTGAAAACGCCGCCCGCACTTATAAGCTGCCCCAAACGGAAGTTTGGTAGCTGCTTGAAAACTACAATTTGACTTTTTGAAAAAAAAAAATTATTATAGCCATCACATTATTTTAAATAACAACTGATTCTGCATCAGCTTCACAGTTGTTTCTTTAAATAACTACAGCTGCCGCAAACAAATCATAAATTAAAGTCATTATCAAATTTGGCTCATAAATTATTTCTCCAAGAGAGCTAGTTAACAACTTGGGTCCCCTCTCATTCCAGTAGCAATGATTAATACACCAGGGTTTTTTCCGCCATTCCGCGAAAAGAGTTGGACTTCTTCGCCAACAAAGTTCCATTTCCAAATTACCTGCCTTTCTAGAATTACATTCATCTCCTATCGTCGATCGAGCAAGAGGTAACCCTACGACCGTGAGATCGACCGGACGCTGAATCGTAACAGGGGCTAGGCGGGATTTAGTTATCGGATTTATCAGCTTCACGCCGATCACTCAGACATTCTGATCCGCCTCCTTTTTGCCTACCGCTCTTCTCCAACGGAGATCTCATAAACCTTTGCCCCGATCTCTCCCTGACGCCGTAGGCGGGTATTACAAAATCTCGCGGGGATTCCATTGCCGGATTGATGGATTAGAGGGGACTAGAAATCGACAACGAACCCTGATCTAGAAAATTCGATTATTGATGGCGGTGTCGCGGCCTCCAAACTTTGACGCATTCGAGGCCTACTTCAAGAAGGCCGATTTGGATCAGGACGGGAGGATTNGGAACTCATACTCAAGTGCCTCATAAGGAGATATCCTTATTTGCACTTTCCATTGTTAATAATTTGACATATGATTAACCAAATGAAGACATTTTCATCTTAAATTTATTTTATTCAGAGATGCAAACTTCCTGGTTTTTCTAAGATGCAAAACTTCAGTGGTCGATCAGTAAGCTGACATTGTAATTTGCTGTTGAAATTTTATGCTCTCTCACTTTTTCACTAGGTTTTCCGGCACATCTAGATAAGCTCTTCTTTTTCCCTCCTCTGATGCACAACACATGTAATATGCTCGTTAGAAGATATCCCATGGATTATTTAATCCGAAGATATTATATCTAAAATTTTAATGATTATTCCCCGATTTACTTAAACTATTGTGGCTTATTGCAGATATGGAAGTTTTCTGATCAGAGCAATAATGGTTTCCTTAGCCGCGCAGAATTTTACAATGCATTAAAGCTAGTCACTGTGGCTCAAAGTGGCCGTGAACTAACACCTGATATTGTCAAGGCTGCGTTATTTAGTCCTGCTGCTGCAAAAATTCCTGCTCCGCAGATCAGTCCTGTATATGTTACTGCCACTGTGATGAGTCCTCCAGTTAACCCGAGGCTCCCCTCAGGCACAACATTGCCAGCATCCCCCCATATAGGTGTTTCTTTTCCAACGGGATCTCAAAATTCTGGTGCAAGGGGAGTATCACCTGGTTTTGCAGTGAATCAGCTGTTGATTCCTCCTTCAAACAGCCATTTAACTAGGCCACCTCAAGGCACTCCAGCTGCTGTTTCTAATCCAATACAGGGTGTTAATCAAGTACCTCCTGGAGCAACCAGTTTCTCCGGCCAGCCTCAAATTTCAAATACATCAAGCATATCAACCAATTGGTTTGGCACGAATAGCGGTGTTTCTGCTGGGTTTAACTCACAAGGTCCTGTCCAAGGCATCGCGTCTTCAACAAAACAGGATGGTATCTGGTCCAGTGCAGCAGAAACAACATCTGGATTGACCTCCAGGCCACTTGCACCATCTTTAGTAGCGACCTCTTCATCCACCAGTATATTGGGTGCTAAGGATCCAAAAGCTTTGGTTTTATCTGGAAATGGTTTGTCTTCTGACTCCGCTTTTGGAGGGGATGCATTTTCTGCAACCCCTCAAGTAAAGCAAGATGGTCTTTCAGCTGCCTTTTCTTCTGGTAGTGCACTTAGCTCATCAGGAATTTCTTCAGCAGCTACCTTGTTTCAAAATTCAAAGGTTGGTGCACTTGATTCTTCACAGAGCAATTTAGTACGTCCCCTTGTTAATAATCAGCCTCCAGGGACACAATCAACATTGCAGAAAAATCCCTTAGATCCAATTCAAAGCACTTTAACACCAGGTGCATCTAAGTTGGCGACTGGAATTCCAAATTCTGCTACTCAGCCACAGCTTCCATGGCCAAGAATTAGTCAAACCGATATTCAAAAGTACACTAAGGTGTTTGTGGAGGTGGACAAGGACAGGGATGGCATAATCACTGGTGAACAGGCACGTAATTTGTTTCTCAGTTGGAAGCTTCCTAGAGGTTGGCACTTTGTTTGTAGTTTTTGCTTTAATTTCTATCTTTAGGGTAGTTTGCATAAGATCCGCATTTTGTATTTTTTTCTCTAAAAAACCATAAGTGATCTACTTTTTTATATGCATCACTTCCCTTTTTTGGTTTTCTTCTGCTTTATTTCCCCACTAACTTCAACTTCCTTTCTAATTAAACCATAAATTTTCCACATCTTTATGAGCATAATAGTGGAACAGTATCATTCTGAAGGTTTTTTCTTTTACTTTTCAGTTTTCTGCTACTTTTATTTATTTATAGTATTCTTTAGGCTAACAATGTTTAAATATTGCTTCAAACCTTTTAAAACTGAAGAGAAAAAATGTCAAAATGGTTACTAAACTATTTATTGGAGTCATTTTAGTTTTATGTTATCTAATATATTTGATTTAGTCTCTTGACTTTTAAAAATTGATCCAAAATAGTACACTGAATTATCAAATCGGATTCAAAATAATTCTACATAGAACTAATTTGGATTATGTTTGAAGAGTTAAGGGACTAAATCTAACACGTATAATTTGAGACTAAAATGGCCCCCACAACAATCCCATAGACTATTTTGCATTTCTTTCTTTTTAAATTTGTGTTTGGTTGTTTCTGCATCTTTCTCATCTATATTAGTTTTTCCTTCATTTGATATATTGTTAGCTTGTATTGTATTCTAACAATTCATTAATCACTTGGTATACTGGCTTGTTGCATTTCTAGAGGTGTTGAAACAGGTGTGGGACTTGGCTGATCAAGATAATGATAGCATGCTCTCGTTCAGAGAATTTTGCTTTGCTCTCTATTTGATGGAGCGTTATCTTGAAGGGCGTTCTCTTCCAGCTTTAATTCCTGATGTGCTTAGATTTGATGAGGCTTTGCTACAAGCCACTGGTCGATCTTCAGGTTCATATGGTGAGCCAATTTGGCGGCCAAGTCCTGGTAACTCACTTCCTTCTATTGCCTTTTATTTATTCTTTTGTTTTTCAGGAATAAGCTATTTTTGACAGGTAAATTGTGATATTCTGTTATTCAAACTGTTGTCTATCCTCAATCAATCATTAAATCTCTTGTTAAATTTTTTATTAGGCTTATCTGGTCAAGGGGTTCCTGGGTCACGTCCTCCTGTGCCTGCTACTGTAATGAGACCTCCTGTGCAATCCACTGTTCCTTATCAAGTAGATGGTGCCATCCAACGATCACAACAACGGCTAATGAGACCTTTTCCTGGTAATGTTGTAAATCAACAGAATGAAGAGCAAGCCTTTGAAGAGACTACATTTGCTCAAAAAAAGGTATTTCTTTTCATTTCTGAAGTTCACGTGTTAACTTGGCGGGTGGCAGTGGTGTGAAGCGACAAGAGAATCCTTTTTCATTAGTAAGAAGTGAGGAGGGAGAAAAAGGTAGGGGGTTGGGTTAAAGATGGCTNCGGTAATGTTGTAAATCAACAGAATGAAGAGCAAGCCTTTGAAGAGACTACATTTGCTCACAAAAAGGTATTTCTTTTCATTTCTGAAGTTTACGTGTTAACTTGGCGGGTGGCAGCGTTGTGAAGCAACAAGAGAATCCTTTTTCATTAGTAAGAAGTGAGGAGGGAGAAAAAGGTAGGGGGTTGGGTTAAAGATGGCTTAGAGTCACAATTAAATGCTTGGTAAGACTAATAGTTGGTTTTCCTCACTCTAATGGCTTCAGTTTATACTTATAAATTAACTTTAATTTATACCGCAAGAGTTGGTCCTGATTTTGGGTGAAATCTGTTTGTGATAAGCTTAATATAGTCTTGAGCGTTATATACCGACTAAATATGTAATAAGTTTTGATTGGTTCAGTATGTAAACTTATGGCCATTTGTTTGGCTGACCTTTTTTTTGGTGTGCGTGTACTGATTACTAATGAGTAACTTGATTACTTGTGCGGCATTTGAAGAAACTGTATAGGTAAGACTTGGTTTTTACTTGATCAAGCATATGGTGAACTGTTTTTTTTAGCATTGTATTAATATAACCTTACATTTTAATCTTTTTTAGTTAGGAAAAAAGGAAAACGTAATAAAAAAGATAGGTAAATGGCGCTTTCTTAAGTTGTTGACAATGATTACCTAGAACATCATAGTACTGAATTCTCAAGGTAAGGTACTGAACTCTTAAAGCACGAAGTACAGTACGTGAATCCTTAATCATCCATGTAAAATTGAAAGCTCTCAGAATCAAAACCTCGGAACATTTTATGGTACTAGACTTTATTCAAAATGGAAAAGTTACCCTCAAACAAATAAGTAAATACCGATCTAAATGAAAAATGATACTACAACCATTTATATTTAACTTAAAACAAGCAATGAAAAATTACCATAAAATATGGCACAAACCATGTCATAAACTTTATCAGCGATGCCAGAAGTAAATCTTATGGGCTCGTGTTTTGAAAATAATCATGCTCTAGAGGGTTGATGTGCCAATGATGGATGGGAATTCCATCTTCAAGAAGAAGAGATAAGTCTACTATATAGAAAAGCATTTCGATGAAGAACATATGATACCAGAGTTAACCGAAACAACAACGGAATTGCAAATTTTATCATTAAAATTAAATAGGGTTACAACAAACACATATGGCAATAGGGATAGTGTTGGCTACGTCGCAGAAGGAAGGGATGGATGCGGTTAGGGCAACTTGGTGGATGGGTGGGGCAGCTGAGAGGTTTGATGGATGGTTGGTGGAAGAGATGGTGGTTGTTACAGGAAGGAAGGGGAATGATTGGCTGGAGGAAGGCTGGCTCTGAGTGAGCAGTGGCACTGGGTGAAGGAGTCACTGCTGGAATTCAGAGAAGGGCTGGTTGTAGGTCATGGCAGGGAGAAAGGAAAGGCTGTTGGAAGGGAGGGAGTGGTCTGGAGTGGGTAACAAGGTGGGACAGGATGCTTTGAGAAGGCTGCTGTTNCAGTTGCTGCTGGAATTCAGAGAAGGGCTGGTTGTAGGTCATGGCAGGGAGAAAGGAAAAGCTGTTGGAAGGGAGGGAGTGGTCTGGAGTGGGTAACAAGGTGGGACAGGATGCTTTGAGAAGGCTGCTGTTCGGGAGGAGTACATCAGGACTGGGGAAAGGGATTCTGGGGAGGACTGGAATTTTGTAGGTCGCTGTAAAGAACAAACTACTGTTTTGCGGGCTGCGATGGTGAGAGGAGGTTTGTGAAGGATGGAGAAGGTCATGGAGGAGTGGGAATCAAGGATAAATCTTCCTGCGGGAATGAGTTACTACCGAACCATTACTCGAACCCTTGGAAAAGATTATCACAACGGACTAATTACAGCTAGAGTTCCTTATGAGACAACTCTCGAATGGGGAAACTTGGACACTGATGACTGTCATGATAGAAACATCAAGCAAAACTAATCTTATTTGGCGACAAATCTAAGGAAATAGAAAGCCTTGCGGCTCTCAGGAGTACCAAGCCGAACCGGCCTAGAACTGGCTCCCTCCTGCTACAGTGCAGGAGACCTACGTCTGCGTTAATAGATGAATGGGAAATCCAACTAGTGCAGACAGATGAAAGGGAAGATTCATTCGATCTACAAAAAATTTGAAAAAAATGTTCTCTTTTATAAATCCTTAAGAATTACATTAATGAACTTCAAAATCTATTGTATGAAGCACAATTTAATTTAGAACTTTATGACTTACACTCAGATGGCCTAGCACGTGTTCCATGCACTTAAAGTAATGTTTGAGTATTTTTTTCTTCTCAGGAATTGGAGTTGTATATGGATCAGACATGCCCCTCATGAAAGCGACGTGCATGCAACACTTTTGGGGCACATTTTAAGTTTTTTTTTTGCTCTATATTATGGCAATTCAACACCACTATTGCCGAGTTCCAAGCCTCGTATGAGAAAAGTGAAGGGTTGTGCTAGGTAGTCCACAGCCAACATAAAAATTTATGACATAAATCATTAAATCATTGTGTCAATGTTGGTGCGTCCCTTGGAAACGATGCGTTTTATGGCCTAAATAAAGTAACAAGTGTGCAAGAGTGATTGCATTGGTGCCTGGGTGAGTGTTAAATAAGTAAGAGTTCTCACATTATGAATGATTATACACAAAAAAGTTAATTCATGAAAATACAATTAGGATAGAAATTTGAAATATAGATACTCTCATAGGTAAATTAATTTAATTAATTTAATTAATAGATAGTATTATTCATACGAAGATAAATATCTTGTCGTGCATTCATGAAATTAAATGGATTGGCGAAAATATTGAGATTGATAGTTTAGATTTTAACTTTGTTATTTAGGTATGAGTTGTACTAAAAATATTGCGGATATAATTATAGATAAGAGTTTGAAAGATTATATTGTAAAAATTAGTTGAATTGAGGATAGAATTATAGCTCTAAAGACTGTTGTTGATGCTAAAATTTTAGTGCTTATGTTCCCTAAGTACGCTTGGATATATGTTCAAAAGAAATTTTAGAATTACCTAGAAGAATTAATAAAAATGATACTTCTCGAAGAAAGAATTTTTATTGGAGGATATTTAAATGGACATGCTCTAAGGGCAATTGAGCATTTTATTATTTATTATTTTTTGGTATAAATAAACCATAATAGACTTAGGGTTAAGGTTATGCATGAGATTGTTGTCTTCAGTGTCAGGGTTAAAGTTTGGTAGAGATTTTTTATCTCTCGAATTATAGGATTTGAGAGAGATCGCCTACCTTCTAAATTGTCGGTGCTTATCCCGTGTTGAGTTGTTTGTTGGTTTTACAATAAAATATTTGTTTGCCGTAACTTTTTTGTAAGAAATCGGTTCGATTTGGGTCAAATTAGTATCAGAGATTTCAATCTTGTAAGAAAAATGAACCATGGCGCAATGCAATCACGATAGAGCTAGTTGGGAAGCGACAATGGAATCACAACGTGCCTCCTTGCGACGCAAATTTGAGGTAGTGAGAATGACAGGATCACGACGTACAGAGCAGAGCGTGACCTAATCTTACAGGTGACACCGACTTGTGGCATATATCGCAACTCACCTGACATGATTGCGGCGTGTTGCACCTTTGTGAACAAATCATTGAGATTTGCCAACGAAGGTATATCGGGAGTTCAAAAAAAAAGAAGCGTTATAGGAGTAATGACCTTCAAAATAGTAAATTCTTTGGATGGAAAATTGGAGGAAGAGTTGAGCCAAATCATATATGAAATGGAGAAACTTTTCTCGTTCTTGGAGAAGTGGTTATCGTCCATGATGGTGCGGTTTGAGAGAAGATTCACTGTCTTCCAAAAAATGAGAAGAAGATTGTGAAGTTTCACACAATTGTCTCAGTTTGCCTTGTTTCACACAAAACCGCCTTAGCTTGCCACGGGGTCGAGCGACGATGTTTGGAGCGGATGTGAGCAAAAGCAATTTGAAGGATTTGTGCGGCATCAGGGCAACATCCTGGGCAACATCCTTGTCTTATATAGATTTGGAGCCACAAAATCAAGCGACGATGTCAGTAACAAACACAAGCAGTAGTAATCTGAAGGATTTATGGGACATTAGGGTAGCATCGCTGCTTTAGGCAGATATGGAGCTGCGAGATTGGGCTAAGAAATTAGGAGCGCATTAGAGCAGCAACAATTGGAAGAAATAGTGCAACATTCGAATGACTGGAACAAACAAAAGCAGACAGGATTAAGTGAAGGAGCCCAAAGCAGATTTGAGTGACATCCTTTGAAGGAAGTTGCATAACTTCTAGTGTTTTGGAATAAGCGGCAACAAGCAAAATTGAACGGCTTGCGATTTAGAGCTTGAGAAGATTGCTTCAAAGAGTTTTGACCTTGAATAGGGAAGTACGCTGGATGGGACCCCGTTGGAGGGCTGCATCCCAACCGCGCCTCTGTTTTTTGTTGCGATAGCCTTCCGCGCAGAAGGTGATTCAAGAGTAATGACAAGAATTTGACAAGTGGAGTAATGACGAGAATATGACAAGTGGAGAGGAGTAAAGGAGTTTGTAAGGGGCTGATTTTGACACTGCAAAGTATTAGAAGGAAGACAAGATGGCGGTGCTTTGCGGAGACCCTATTTGTGCTAGACTTGGGGGTCAGCGGATCCATCGAAGGTGGCGGCTATGTTGAAGCGGAGACTACCTAAGACTTGAAAGTGGTTAAGAGGATTTTTGAAACTTACAGGAGACTATCAAAAGTTCGTGAAAGGTTACAATGCAATTGTGTGGATGTTGACGGAGAAATTGGAGGAAAACTTTCAGTGGGAGAAAGCAATGACCCAAACTTTTAAGCAGTTAAAGAAGATCATGATGAGTGTACCAATGCTAGCATTACTTTATTTCAACCAACTTTTTATTGTACAGACGGATGCTTTAGGCTAATGATTAGGTGTAGTCCTTAGGCAGTGTCAACGATCCATTACTTGTGTTAGTCAAGTGCTAACTGTCAGAGCCACACTCAAGTTAGTTTATGAGGGGGAGTCATATAACGTGATCCGGTGATAACTTCATTCATCCTTGAGTATAAGATGCATTTTTGGGAGAGGATTATTGTTATGCCATCCCCTAAGGGCAAATTAATTTTTTGTGCGCCTAAGGGCAATTGGGTTTTTTATTATTTATTATTGTCTTGTATAAATAGGCCCTAATAGGCTTAGGATTTGGGTTATGCTTAAGATTGTTGCTTCAAGTGCTAGGCTTAGGTTTATGCATGAGATTGTTGCCTTGAGTGTTTGAGTTAGTGTTTGGGAGATATTTCTTACCATTTGAACTGTAGGATTTGGGAGAGATCGCCTAACTATCAAATTGTAGGTGCTTATCCTTTATGCATTGATGTTGAGTTGCTTGTTTCTCTTGCAACAAAATATTTGATTGTCCTAAATTTTTTGTGTGAAATCAATTCAACTCGTGTCAACATGTTGGTAGAATGATAAAAGATTTTAGAAGTATTCTCGGTCACTATGGTTTTAGAGTGACTAATGAAGAAGATATAACCATATTGGATTTTAATTTAGCTTATAATTTTGTTTTTGCTAATATTTTATTTAATAAAATAGATGAACATATTATCATTTATAAGAATGAATCTAATAAAACACAAATTGATTATTTTCTTTTGAGAAAAATAGATTGTGGAGATTGTAAGGATTGTAAAATCATTCCAAGTGAAAGTACCCAACATTAATTATTGATTTTTTATTTTAATATGAATATTTGGAAGATGAATAATACAACAAAATATTTATATATAATTAGATGAGGACACTTAGGGATAAATAAAATTATTTTTTATAGTATTCAAGGTTTTAAGATTTGGGATGTTCATGAAAAAGTTAATACTATATCAGATAAAATAATGAGTACTATTGAACATATTGCAAAAGATATGCTTAGAGAATTAAAAGAACTTTTTTTTGAATAAAAATAGTTGCTGGTGGATAAATAATGTGCAAGAAAAGATAAAAGGTATGAAATTTTATTATAAAAATTGGTTTAAATGTAAAAGCTTGAAAAATTGAAAAAAATATATGGTGACCTATAATGAGTCTAAGAGAATAATTTGTAATTCTAAGAATTCTGTTTTTAATAGTTTTTATAATAGATTATATGCTAAAGAGGGAGAAAGATATTTGTATAAACTAACCAAATAAAGATATAAGACAAATAAAGATTTGGTTCAAGTGTATTAAAAATGAATATAAAAAAAAGTATTTTTCTTAGATGAGGATATTCAATAAAGATGGGTGAGATATTTTAATAAAATTTTCAATGAAGATTATGAAAATCCAGTCAATTTTAGTCATTTTAATATTGTAAATAATTTTTTTTTATTTCTACCATCACATAGGCAAAATAGAAGTTGAGAATACTTTAAAGAAAATGAACGGTGGATAAACAATGGGTCCTGATAGTATTTTAATAAAAATATGAAATTATTTAGGAGACTTGGCTTACTAAACTTTTCAATATTGTTTTAAAAACTAAAAAAAATGCGATGATTAGAGAAATAGTATATTAGTTCATATTTTTAAGAATAAGTAGGATGCACAAGAGTGCAAATCATAGAAGAATGGAGTTAGCATGTCATCCATTAACTTTATGAGAGACAATAATGGAACATATGTTATGATGTGATATGATAATTTTTTAAAATAAGCTTCTTTTCTTGTTGGGCAAGTTTACTATGGAAGCTATATATATTTTTAGAGGTTTCATGGAAAAGTATAGAGAGAATAAGAAGGAATTTCATATGATTTTTTTTGATTCAAAAGAAGCTTATGATAACGTTCCAGAGAAGTACTTTGGAGAGTTCTAGAAAAGAATGGTGTTGATATTATTTATATTAAAGTCATTAAAGATGTGTATTAGAGTTGTTACTTGTTTGAACACAAGTAGGAATGATTAAATATTTTCCAATTTTAGTTGGATTATATAGGGATCAACATTAAGCCCATATCTTTTTGCTTTAGCTGTGGATGCTCTTAGTGGACATTCACTGGAGGATGTACCTTGGCGTATGCTTTTCACTGATGATATCCTCCTTGTGGGTAAGACTAAAGAGAGAATTTAGGAAATACTTGAATTATGAAAGTCAACTTTAGATTCTAAAAACTTTTGTTTGAGAGATCTAAAACTGAATAAATGAAATATTATTTTAGTAATAGTAAATCTAGTGGCGGAGTTGTAACAGTGGTTGATCAAGTCATTAAAATGAGTGAACTTTTTAGATATCTTGACTCTATTGTTCAAATTACTGGTGATATAGATGGGGATGGTATTAGTAGAATTCAAGTTGGATGGTTGAAGTGAAGGAATGGATTTGGTATAAGATGGTGGTAAGACCTGCAATGCTTTATGACGCAAAATGTTGGCATGTAAAAGATAAGCATAAAATTAAGTATTGCTGAGATGAGAATGCTCATGTGGATGAGTGGTTTTACACAGAGCTAAAATGCGAAACGAATATATCCGTGAAATGGTTGGAGTAGCTTCAGTGTTAGATAAGATTAGAGTGAGCTGTTTTAGATGGTTTGGTCACATTGAACATCGACCATTTAATGATTATTTTAGGAGAGTTGATGTTTTAGACTTGACTTTTGTTAACAAATGTATAAGCAGACCTAAAGAAACTTGGGTTTGTTGTATAAGAAATGATCTTAATTTATTAGAATTAAATGCATAGGACATAATGGAGAAAAAAAGATCTATGCAGCTGGCCCCACTTAGTGGGATAAATACTTGTTGCTGTTGTTTTTGTATACCTAAGTTAAATAATAACCATACTTTAACTCTTGTGCTCCATTGTTTCTTTCATGTCCTCATCTCTCTTCTACTTGTATTATGCGTCGGAGGATCCCTTAACTTTTGTGTTGCCTATTCTTTCCTATGATCTTCGATCTCATTGAGCTTTACATGTGCTATTGCTCCTTTGTTGAGCATCCCTCTTCGAGCATGCTTTCTAGTTGAGCCTCCTCCACCAAGCCTTCTTTTCTCTTGCCTGCCAACATTATGCACCTTTACATCTCTATTCGATTTTCGATTTGTCTTTGGAAAGTTTTTCTTCGGTTCCGTGGCCATCTCTCCTTTTCTTAGCTTTGTAGCCTTTGATTTAATATATGATATATGGCTTTTTTTCTTGATTTTCCCCCTTAAAATATAACTTATTGGCGTTAAATATTTTTATTATCCATTTTAATTAATAATTTATAAAAGAAAACATTGCTTCCACTTTGTATCACATCTTACCTTTTTTATGGTTTTGTCACATGATGATTTCATGTTTGTATCTCCTTGTGGAGTCTTTGTTTCATGTAATTCAATCTATTGAAATTTGATGATCTTCATACACACTTATGGATACACTTACATTTTTTATTTTTATTGGAGATTGTTTATAGAATCGAACTTGATGGTCAACTTAGGCTTACTAGTGGAACCTGCTAATTAATTTTGATAATTTGATTTTAGGCGTATGTAAATTTAGTCATGAGTTATATATGTTATTACTAGTAGGAGAGATGGTGCGAGTAAAGAACTTAATTTGTATTTAATTTATGATTCCTTTTTTAGAGGATTAGAATGGAAGCATGATCTAAACATAGAAAAAAAAGGAGCTGGTGCCGACAAGAAGACCTCCTTCATAGGCGTATCCATTTAGGTGTGATATGGTCCGTATGTTTGTATGGGAGTTTTAAGAGAGGGATTAATGATTTGAATTTCATCTGATATCTAGGTTTAATTATTTTTTTCTTAATTCAAATGGATTTGTTGAGAAATTTTAACTTGAGGCGGCATATTTGTATAGATTGTTGGAGATTTGAAATTGAATATAAATGCAAAATTTGTATTTTTTTCAAATTTGTATTATGATGATAGTTAGACGGAGAGCAAGCAAGAGGGTAGTGGGGAGGGATGGGGAAGAGAAAGAGAAAGAGAGAGAGAGAGAGAG
This sequence comes from Phalaenopsis hybrid cultivar, assembly GCA_002079205.1. Lineage (NCBI taxonomy): Eukaryota > Viridiplantae > Streptophyta > Magnoliopsida > Asparagales > Orchidaceae > Phalaenopsis > Phalaenopsis hybrid cultivar. The sequence goes on from JXCR01129088.1 coordinate 198,802, forward strand.
GCAGCAAAATAAGGATGAACAAGTACAGGACTTTTACTTTGACAACAAAATAATGCATAACAAACAATGTGAAGGTCGAAACATAGGAATTAATGAGAGAAAAGTGAATAAGAAAAAGTTGTTGGCGCTTATTTAAAATTTTATGTTATCAAATTCTTAGAATAAGACTTCGTTTGAAAACAGTTCTCTGTTTATAGAAGCCCTTTTAAAAACAAATTTAAGAAATTAGCAATATGGCATTACGATTTGTCATATTATTTTCGTTTGAATTAAACTTCGACCTTAAAAGCCACCACTGCGTCACCTGTTTCGCCCGCATCGGCTCCGAGCTCGCCTTGCACGTTCTCAATTTTTTTCTTTAATCTCCTTCTCTTTCTTTCTCTCTCCACACTTTTTCTAACCCTTCTCCATTATGCTGACATAGAGGAAAAGCAGAAGTAGGAGACCGTTGTGGAGATGTGACAGACTTTCGGGTCGAGCTCCAATTGCCTCCCGATCAACTCTAGAGATGATCGAGAGCTGAGAAGACGAGTGCGGGTGAAAGAGTTCATGCTGGTTCTTGCCGATGGTGATGCTGCCCGGGTGGTCGACACTCCTTGCGCTTCTCGACAAGATCCGAATGTGATTCAGAACACTGAAATGGAGGAAGGTCATTGTGATCCAAAAATAACGAATATCGTTGTTCTGGTAGAAGTGCTTTTTTCCAAGTTCGTTGGCCAAACGAACGACTGGTGTTCTCTCAACGTTCTCGGCGACGAAAAGGAGGCGAGTCACAATCTCAAACAATGCCTAAAGCATTGAATTGTCAAAGCAAAAAAGAGATGTTAATACTCAAGCATTGATAAGGAGTTGAAATCTCATGGAACTAGAACTCAAAATATTTCATTCATAACCAAGTAATTTACATGACTTTTGGTGTTACTCATCATAAATGTTTTATTCAAAATGGATAATTATCTTTTAAGTAAATAAAGAAATACCAAACCAGTCATAAACAACAAATGGCATTTTAGATACCAATAAGTAAGGCAACAGCAAACATAAAACATGACACAAACTATGACAATCTTAATTTAATGACATATGATAGACATCAAATAATAAGCATCCCATAGGCTTTCAATTTTGTAGCGCCGTAAGGGTTTAATTATCCTTGCTCATTCAATAGCTTTTTATAGTCTTATGCTTACAACTCATACTATTGCTTCCTTGCACAATATTTAGCTATCATATATGATATCGATGTGTACATTGTCTAATTTCTTCATTTTTGCTCTAGGAAATTCTGCCACTTGTTTCAACATTTTCTGTCCTTTGTATTTTTTCCCATGATTTCCCCTTTGAGTCCTTAATTTAAAAACCATTTTTTTTTTTTTTTGAAATGTAGGAGTAAAGTCATATGGCAACGCTAAGCATCATCGATTGTGCATTTGAATGCATACATTGATTTTGATGATTAATATCAATTGTTTTCTTTTGTGGTAGTTTTGAAATTATGCATCCAATGGTTGATCTTTGTGTTTGTCTGAGTGATATTTTTTTATCCTTAAAGAAATCTCAACCCTTTCAACATTTGAGGTTCAAGAATTACATTGCTTGATTACTTTTACGTTAGAACTTTTTAGCTCTGGCTGCTTTTGATAATACTCCACTGCTGCTTCTTATAATTGGCTTATGTGCCTGCAAAGATTTTTTTAATTAGTATAATTTTAAGTTGTATACTTACATTTTTGCTTTATTCATCCTTTTTTTTCTTTTACCATGAGGATTGATTCATTGAGTAGAATAAGTTATAACTGCTATTTAGTCTTAAAACAGTCTATGGAGGAGAACAAGATCTTGGATTCCAGGGAGAAGGTCGAGTATTATCGTACTAAGATGCAAGAACTAGTGAGTCTTTTTATTTAATTCTTCTATCAACGGTTTATTTTACACATAAAAGATGAACCAAGGAACATTTAGTGATATAGTTAATTAATGAGAACACGGTGAATATATCTTGTTCTATTTATATGTCAAAAGTCTCCTTTTGTAATTTTTGCAGAATGGCTGAGCTATCTTTTGTCTTAATGAGCTATGTGAAAAAAAAAAAAAGTTTTCCTTATGTACTTTAACTGCTAGATGGTGAGGACTGTAGGCATCAAGTTCCATACTTAACTCGTAAATTAGAAAATATTCACGCATTCTGGCATCTGTAGTAAATTCTTCTGCTTATTTCTTGCTGCAGATCATCATTTCTAGTGTTGAACTTTACAGCGCCATTTCCACTTATTTTTCCATTAACTTTGTCCGTAGGTTCTTTATAAAAGTAGATGCGACAACAAGCTGAATGAAATCACTGAAAGAGCATCTGGCGATAAACGTGAGGTAGTTTGCATGCAAATATATAATTACCTTCCTTTTTTACTATAATATTGTCAAATTCATTCAATATCTGCGCATATTATGGTTACTCTTTCGTTATTTCTATGTTGTGCATGATGGGGTCTTTACCTTAATGTTTTTTGTCGCAGCATGGATATTCATTTTCTTTCTAAAATCCCTATATATTTGAAATCTCTATATATTCATCCAAAGTATCACTTATTTATTATGAACAAACTGGCTCAGAACTTGCTTTACCTCTTGCTATCTATATTGTGTGATACAATCAAAATCTCCCCTAGTTTGTCATTTATAGCCTCCAGAAAACATTAAAGCTACATACCCATTACTCAAGGCCTTTCCTTAACTAAAATAATGACCTAAATTATGCAAAACATGTGAAAAACAATGATCCAACCAAACAATTGTTGGATAATATGAAGTGGATAAAATAGCTGATGTATGTTAGATTAAGATTCAATTTTATTCAATTTTGAGGAAAATATATAGAAATAACAGTGATTGCTATACTTGAAATGATGTCATATGATTTGAGATCATTGTTTCCTTCTGGTTGTTTCAAATAAAATTTGAGTACGTGATTTTGAAATTTTGACAATACAAAAATAAATAAAAAAAAGAGTTAAAGGAAATTAGGAGCTATTGAATGTTAGGGAGTAACATGAAACTTGCTTGTTTTGGTGAGATTTCAATTTGAGAGTGTCACATTTTTATAATTTAGTCCCTCAATTTTAGAAGATGGATCTAAAATGATCATGTAGAGATTTTAATATAATATTTATTCCAATTAGTTCATGAGGGATCATTTTGGATTTTGTAAAGCCAATGATTAAATTGGATAAATGAGATACTTTAGGACTAAATTGGTATATACACGAATTATCAAAAGACTATTTTAAGGTTAACTTTTTAAAAATTAGGCACTAAGGAAATCATACTATAAAAAAAAATTGAAGTATCACTATTTAATTAGTTTGAAATTTGCTTACAACAGGACCTAATCCATAGATTTATGTTTGCTAGTGTTTTCTGTGGAAAGAGAAAGCATGTTTTAAGGAAAGGAGAGAAATAAAAATTAACCTCCTTAAATAGAATACCTGTTTGTGCTCGGGAATGTACATCTAGATGGTAAATATTGGTTCCATGCCGGGCTTATTGACCGTTTTACATCTAATTGGAATTGAAGTGGACTAGTTGTCTAATACTGAATGCATTGTAAAATCAAGAAATAGCTATGCACACTATTGAAAAAATTCCTGTCAGTTTTCTGATTGTAGAATGGCCTGGCATGATTTTTTTAGTTAATAATGTGTGCCTTAACATTGCTCTCCAGATTAACCATTAGCAGTTCAGTTGTTTGAACCTTATTCTTATTTTTCTGAATTTTGTCTCATGTGGTTGATATTAACAATAAGCTCGTCTATCTTTTTGAATGTGATTTCTGTGGCCTTGTAATGCTACATGCAAACTTGATACCGTTAGGATTTTTTCATGATCAGCAACTTATTTGTTGCAGATTTTTAGATTTTTGAATCACTTATGTATTGCTGTTATGATAGAATTATAGCCCTTAAGATTATCATTGATACTAAAATTTTTAATATTATAAGTGTTTATGCTCCTCAAGTAGGTTTAGATACAGGGTCTAAAGATATTTTTTGGAATGACTTAGAAGACTTAATACAAATGATACCTCTTGAAGAAAGAATTTTTATTGGAGGAGATTTAAATGGACATGTCGGTAGAGTGGTAGAAGATTTCAGAAATATTCATGGTGGCTACGGTTTTGGAGTAACTAATGATGAAGGTAGAGCTATTCTAGATTTTGCTTTAGCGTATGATTTTGTTATTACTAATACTTTATTCAAGAAAAGGGATGAACATCTTATTACTTATAAGAGTGGATCTAATAAAACACAAATTGATTATTTTCTTATGAGAAGAAGAGATCGTCGTGATTGTAAAGATTGTAA